>OMMV01019040.1:1786-16749 GCA_900302635.1 Chatrabus melanurus
ACCCCCCCCCCTAAAAAAAAAAAAAAAGCAACATAAATAAAATGAGATTATTACCTTTTCGTTTTCATTAAAATGATCAATCAATCAATTTTTAAAAAATTGTCATTTTATCACCTAAAAGAAATTATTTTGAAAGGTGAGATGCAGTCAGACATTTCACACATTTATTCATAAATATATGAACTATTTAACAGCTTCTCCTTATTTAAAAAGACAATTTAGACACATTTAATATGCCTAAAACTTTTGCACAGTACTGTACATCAAGGCCCAAAACGCCACATTTTTACTGCGCATTAATATTCCAAATCTCACAAAATCTTTAACAATATGTTGCACATTTCCTGGCTCCATGGATTTTTGTAGATCCGGTCCAAAATTGGATTTTATCTCAAGTACAGAGTCTCATGAAGTTCAATAAAAAGTGAGATAGAACAACAACTCAATTATGGCCTCATAGGCGACGGGACAAAAAATAAAAAATTTCCTGGGAGTCTGAAAGAGTAAATAAAGAAATAAACAGAAGCACATACTAAGCGTACAGTGGTTTATTATTTTTCACTGACCCGCAGGAGTCTCTGGCAGCGGTTCCATGGGGGCACTGGAAGCACTCGCCGTCGGCTCGGCTTTGACCGCCGTCACAGTCTGAGCGGGAGCAACCTTCGGGAACAACCGGTCCTGTCGCTTGAACTTGAATTTTTTCAGGAATGGAACTTCGTGAAATTCCTGAGAAAAGACAAGCCACGTAGATCCGGCACATTCAGGGTGTAACAATACGCTCAACACATGGTTTTATACACTCAACATTTTGTTATCGGGTTTGAACCAGAACAGCACTCCGAGTGTCTCGACTCCATGACTCACCGTTTACTCTGACAGCGGTAATTCTAATCCCGCCCCTTGCTGTCTCTATTAGATACCTTACAACAGCGTCTTACATACCGGCACCTGAAATTTTTACATTTTGATCCATTGGATCCAGAAGACTTTCCGGATCTGGATAAGGTTTTGACAGAGATATGATTTTTTTTTAATGGTTTTGCCCATTAGGGATGTTTTGATCTTTTTTTTGTGACATCATCAGTGTGTAGATTCTGACCAAAATTTAATGGGAACATTCTTGGGTGATCGCCTACCCATCAAAAAAATAAATAAATTTAAAAAAAATCATATTGATCTCTCAAAAACTGTAGACAGGAAACTGTTCACAGACAAATAAACAAACAAACAAACAAACCCACGCCGATGAAAACAGAACCTCCTTAGCGGAGGTAATAATCAGGACAAACTGGTAATCTTTGATAAACCAGATCAACTGAAAAAGTGACTTTGTTCTGCCCGCCACCTGCTGGATGCTCGGCGGATGCGGTGTGGACGATGTATTAGGAGGAGGTGACAGAGAGACAAACGGAAGCGGCACGGAAAACGGACTCAACCGGAGAAGGAAACTGTTACTTTCTGACTGTTTCGCAGCTACTAAAACTCACTGGGATAAACTACGAGCCGATGAAACCTCACTGCGACGACGGCCTGCTGCTTGCTGGGATCGGTTTTTTTTTGGCACGGAGATGAATATAGTCACGCTTGTGCACACTGATCTGCCGCGCTATGGCGTGCACGCTCTTCCACCCCTGCAGCACGCCGTGAAGCGGTGAAGGCAGTCTGCGCTTTAGGTCGCCTACCTTCGGTGTGACCCAGTCTGTTCGTATGGGCGTCACGGTTTTAAAGACACATTTTGTCCAGGCTGAGATGTCCCCTGTGCAGTAATAAGCGTCACCCTTGAACACCAGCTGGCCCTGGCACTCCTTGCACGGCTGCAGCGCTCCGAAGGCCATGCCGTCAGCCAGACCGTCGACCACCTGTCAATGAAACGCAAACATCAGGAGCGAAACGAAGCGGACCGACATTTCCAAAGGCAGCAGCTCTGAGAGACTCTGAGCTGGCCCACAGGAACCAGGCCGCCTCACGTTGGACTCTCCAGAGGGAACGTCTTGGCTGTTTGCAGTCAGCAGCTCCTTCATATCGTTGATTGAACAGAACTTCCTCAGCTTGTCCTTGATTCCCCATATCAGCTGGCTTTGGCTCTGGAGGTGCAAGAACACATTTATGGAGCAAACTGTGACAAACTTGTTTGTGCTCTCTGACATAATCCGCCCCGAACGCACAAATGAAACAAACAAACAAATACCTTCAGCTGCTCTTCCAGCTTCTTCGCCTCGGTTTCTTCCTCCTTCTTCTGTTTCTTTGATACGCCGTCGACTTGGTCACCTTTCCGCTTTCTGTCAAAGCGAACAAAAGTTCAGGACGGGTCTCTTCCAAACTTTTGTTTTTGTCTTCCTTCGTAAACGAAGCCCAGGGCACCAATCGAGATGATAAACAAACCAGCCGGAATCTGACACCTTTAGTCATTAAGCGGCTTCATTTGGACCCTAACCGTTAACGGACACCCGCATCGACAAGCTGGCACACGTCTCCATGTTCCCAGGAGGCGGCGCTAATGTCATCCGCCCTGCCCTGATGCCAACAAAAATTTAATCAGTTACCCGTGAGATTTTTCACTGAAAAGAAGCTTTGATTATGGTCACGCACGCTTTCGATAATGACCACGCAGCAGCAGCAGCAGCCGATCACTCTGCAAAAACAACTGACATCAAAGGGGACAAAGGGAATTCTATAAAGCGGAGAGTCTTGCTCAGAAAGAAGTGCTGATGGACTCGAGGAGCAACAGAAGGCCGTCGCTTGAATCCTGTCGAAGGATCTGATTTTTACTGGTGAGTGATCCGACTGCATTTAGTGCATTACGGGAGAAGAATCGTTTCAAAAAGATGTGAATTTTTACATCAAATCCAAGTTTAAATCATAAAGTTAAATAATAATTTTTAAAAAAAAATCAAGATGCAACATTCAAATCGATCAGAATCAAATGAAATCATTATGATCACAAAAATTCAGAATAGAAAAATTCTAGTAATTTAGGCTGCAGTTGATTGTGGTTTTGGTCTCTCTGTCTGCTGTAACCGTTAAATTCAGTTTAAGTGTGCACAGACGTTACCAAATCAGCCTGATTTCACTGCAGATGATTTCTTGAATTTTTATGACCTCAGTTTTTTACAACAAAAATTTCACAATCAAATTTGAGACAGATGAGACGGTTGTTTTATATTTATAAACTTGTAATTTTAAATTCCGAGTTGGTTCAAATTCAGGCTTTTCCGCATCACTTTATTTTTTATTTTTAACCAAATTAGAAAAATAAAGGATCTACACAGCAATCCAGTTGGAAGCTTGTAACCTGGATGTTTTGTCTCTCTTTAGGACAGCGATGGAAAACAGCCGTGCACAGGTGAACTTGTCCACGCTCCGCCAAAGTGGAAACTCATCCCACTCGCCGTCTTCTTTCTGGAACTCCTCAAACGCTCCTTTCTCCGAGGTCGCCGCCTCCTTAGCTGCTAATTCCACTCCACCCGTTGTCTTTGTGGTTTCTCCTAATGCGGCCTACATGGCCGCTGAGATAGTCATCGCCTTTCTGTCCACGGCCGGCAACGCACTGGTCTGCGCCGCCGTGGGCCTCAACCGCAAGTTACGCACGGTCACCAACTACTTCCTGGTGTCACTTGCGGTGGCCGACATTGGCGTGGGAATAATCGCCATCCCCTGTGCCATCCTGACCGACCTCGGCGTGCCTCGGCACAACTTCTACCTGTGTCTGCTCATACTCAGTGTTTTGATCATGTTTGTGCAGAGTTCCATCTTTAGCCTGTTAGCCGTGGCCGTAGAGCGTTATATAGCAATCTTCATGCCCTTCCGCCATCAGGCACTGATGACGCCTCGCAACGCCATGCTTGTGATCCTTGCCACGTGGCTTCTTGCCGTGCTCGTCGGCCTGGTGCCACTGATGGGCTGGCACCAGGCTCCACCACAATCAGGCTACTGTTTCTTTGTCCTGGTGGTGGACATGACCTTCATCGTCTATTTCTTCTTCTTTACTTGCTCGCTGGTACCGCTGGTGATTATGTTCATCATCTACGCCCGAATTTTTGCCACCGTCAAGCAGCAGGTGCGACGCATTGCATCTGAACATGCTGGCAGAGAGGAGGGCCAACTGAGGGCTGCGGCGAGAATGCGGCAGGAGATGAAAATGGCCACGTCTCTTTTCCTGCTTCTTTTCGTCTTTACACTCTGCTGGGTCCCGCTGGACATCATCAACTGCTTCCTGCTGCTGTGCCCGCAGTGCTACGTGCCGCTGGAGCTGCTGCTCACGGCCATCATCCTGTCACACGCCAACTCCGCCGTCAACCCCTTCCTGTACGCCTACACCATGACGGCTTTCAGGGACACCTTCAAGACCATGTTCCTGTGCTGCAGCACAGTCAGACACAAAGGAGCTGCCAACGGGCGTCCCGGAGACAAATGAAAGGGAGACGGCCCACAGCCCTCAGCAGACTTACAATCGGTAAACAAACACAAAATCAACCCACAGAATTCAGAAATTTCAGTTGATTTCAGCCGCTACAAGTCAATGAAAAACTCTAATTCAAAAAAAAATAAAATACAAATACATGTTTTTGCATCTTAAAGGCTCATTTAATCGTTTTAGTCATAAAGGTGGAAGAACGCTTCTTTTCAGCGAACACGTGTGAGCACTGTGGAAACATCTCCACACGTTTCCACACGGGATCAAACCGGCCACCCTCACAAAATGCATCGCACTACATGAGCATCCTCAATCGTTTTCTCATCTTTTTGACACTCTTTCACTGCTGTTATCTCGTGTGCTTCCACAAAACAAATGGTGTAAGTAAAGATAAAACGGGGCAGAGAGTTACGAGTTCGGTCAGGACCGCCGCCCACCTCCCCATCGTCTGAACGGACATCTTTGAACTCTTTTCAACAATCAGAGCAGACCGTCAGATGAAGAATCCCGCTCCCTTCACAAACCACTGTGCTGCTACTCAGCCTCCGCCAAGTTAGCAGAACAACTCAAAAAGTAATGAGCGCATTTCAATTAAATTTGGTGAGCAGACAGATAATGTTCCGGGAAATACGGTAAGTGATCCGGAATACATTCTGGAACCAAGATCCAGAAAATAAATAAAAAATAACAGTCATCTCTTTGACACTCAGTTAATTGTTGAAACAGTTGATCAAAAATAAATTATAACCGAGTTGTTCAAGTATATCTTTTGTGTTCGAGAGTTTATTCTATTTTTAAACCGTTCTAAATCAAATATGACTCATTTAAACTGCTCTTGAACGGATTCCAAAGCACATTAAAGAATATTCGGTGTTGTGCTGCTCACCCTTCAGATTTGACAGCAGGAAGCCTCTTTTTCAGATCCTCCTTGTCTTCGGCCCGTAGCGCGTTGAAGCCCTTCAGCTGGGCGGCGCTGTATTCAGGCTTAAACACCAGTTCCTCCCTGTTACTCACAAAACAGGCTGTGTGGTACCAGCGGTCTATCAGGCCCAGCTGGGGCTTCTCTGGATCCACAGCCTTCTTGGACACGCGGATCTGATCCTGGGGGGGGGGATCAGAAACGTCAGGAAAACAATGTCAGACTTCCATCTTATCTACAGTGTTGGACTTTGGACAAAACGCATGAAACTTTTAGGAGAAATGACTTCAAAGATTATTATTATTAGCTTGTAATTGTGCCTTAAAGAGGCGATCAAGCCATGGAATTATGAGTATATGTAACGTTTTGTGTTTGCAAATAAAAGGTGCTGCGAACCTTTTCGATTTTCTGTGCACAGCCTTTGCATGTGCTGCGGTTTGATTTGGCGTATTCCACGGCAAAATCGTTCAGCGTCTTCTCTCCTTTAGCTCCACCTTTTTGACCTTTTCCTAAAATTAAAAAAAAAATAAGGAGAAGAATTTCCAAATGTGAAGCAGTGAATTTTCACACATAACTTGGAATACAGAGGCAATATATATATTATACACAGTATGGTCAAAGTTTGCACTCATAAAAATGGGCAACACAAGAAATAATTTAAAATATATTTTATAAAGGAAAGCACAACTGCAGCTGTACTACAGTTCCTCCAGTGAAATTTAACTCAAGTCTTGACTAGAGATGATTTTATTTCTAACAGCTGAACGGGTGTGAAAGTCCTATTTTAACGAGTATCAACATCCATATAAGGACACACATTCCAACACCTGTTTGTTTACCGTTATGGCATTTTAACAAGTCGACCACAAATCCAAGTACTGACCTGCTACAGATCCGCCACTTTCAATGGCCTTTTTCACCTTCTCTTGGTCCTCCCAGCGGAGATCAGAAAATCCGGCAATATCAGCGGTGGACTGGGCTGCTGCTCGCAGCCAGAAGCAAGAGAAGTGATGCCAGTGCGGCACCTTCCCGTCGAACATCGGCGACTAAAAGACAAATGAGAAAAAAGAAACGTGTCGATGGATACACCGGGTTTAAAGCACGAGTATCAGGAGTCGAGTAATGGAATCAAAACCAAAACGCAGCCATCGGTTCGTTAGCTGAACCACAGCCAGCATTTTCTTTTCTTTTTTCATTTACACCGTACACCTGTGAATTACCTTCAAACCCAGCTACAGGCTGAGAAAAGGAGAAGAGTGGAACGCCAGAAGCTTTTAAGTCTTTGTGGGTAAAAGTGGCACAGTGAGCCAGTCTGTGGCTTTTCTGCACTTTCTTCGATTAATATTGTTGCTGTTTCATGTTAAACATCCTCAAAGTTCCATATTTTTCTCTGTGCACAAAGAAACTCCTCTGATATAAGAAACACTTGATTTTTGAAGTGTGTCGTTTCAGGATTTTGTGACGTACGGCACGGACTCCTGCTCAATCTGAGAGACACCACTGAGCTGGTAGTGATGTTACGTCCGACGCTCCGAGGCTTGTGTAGAACAGAGGGGGCGTGTCCAAATGAAGCCTCACGTGGAGGCCTGTGTCATGTTTCAAACTATCATGTGACCAAAGACTAACGAGGCTTCACTCGGCGGAATCACGTGACTGTTGGATTCTGTGCGGCACCTGAGGAAGCGTCACTGCTCGACTCCGGACAGCATCTTTTTCAGACGTGGCGCCACATAGAAAGCGACAGACTTCTCCGGTCTGTGAACATTTTGAATCGATTCCTCCCAGTTAATTACACTGGATTTTTGCAGTATTTATAAACACATTATTAAGAAATAAATATGTTCCTCGTGGTTCCCGGTTCAAGACCACCCGGGCCCATGTGCTTGTGGCGACAATATAAAGACTTCTTCAGCGGATTAAAATCTTCTTTAATTGTTGAAGCTGAAGTGTCTGTTGTGTCTGAAGGGGCTGTTATTATATTTATTGTGTATTATTGTGAGGCGTTATAGCTGGAGAAGGTCAAGGACACGCCCAGGTTCCACCTGGCTGCAGCAGATCGATGGTTACTTTCGAGACGTGGGGATGGAGTGGTTGTATGCCTGGGTGGTTGCCATCCAGGACACAAGGTGGTGCTGCGGTGTCATGGAAAATACCTTCAACCCAACACTGCCAACATTTTATTTCAGAATTAATAAGAATAATAATAATAATGAAAATCAATAAAGCAATCCCCTCCCACTCGGCCCACACAAGCAATGCCACTTCCCAGTCACTCAAACACTTACTTTTACTGTAAAAATGACATATAATGCAAATTAATGCTGACGATGACGTCACAGAAATTTACAAATCAAATGGCCACTAGATGTCAGTGTCTAACGAGCTGTTAAATGAAGCTTCGAGTAATGAACCTTTTGGTGAAGCCTCGACAGGGCTTCATCGCTATGAGCCGGTCTGTGCTTTGTGGGACACGCCCACAGGGTTTGCAGGAGAGAGAGAGAGAGAGACAGAGAGAGAGAGAGAGAGAGACAGAGAGAGAGAGAGATTGACTGACTTGACGTTCAGATGTGAACTACCGGTGACTGCAGTGGAGTCGTCGGGCCAACTCTGGTTCCCACCGTACCAGTGACGTGTCAAGAACGGCCGACCTCTTGCAGCGTTTGCCTTTGCGTAGCAGATTTCTTGCTTTAAGATTTAAACTTTATGGTGGCCGTTTGTAAAAATAAAACAGCAGTCAGACAAAGCTCAAAGATTGGAGACGAATCACACAAAGCCTCGAGACTGTTATCGAAGTTGTGTCGTTGTGGAGATGATTCCCAGTTGGTGGAGCAGGAAGTTCAACACGATTTTAGGCCGGCGACTGTTAGTGAAAATAAAATAAGGAGTTCATTCAGGTTCAAAACCCGCAGGCGAGCAAGTCATTGAGACCAAGAGCCGACTGAGACGAATGGTCGGCAATAGCTGGCAGGAGGAGTTACCGCCGACTTTGCTGTGATGATGGAGGATATGCAGGGGGCGTGGCCAAGCAGCAGCTCCTTTCCATTTAAAGTGACAGGACTAATTTTTTAAGTCACAATAAAGGACCTACATGTATAACTGTTGTATAACAACTGTATAATATGACCCCTTTAAGACACGTGGAGCTGCTCCACGGGCGGGACAATTTCATGAAACCTAATTTTCTTTAAACTGGGTAAATTTAATTTCTGTGGGAAGCCAATAAATTGTCTTAATCTTTTTTAGCCGTAAATCCTCCTCGGAGCAGGAGCTCTTTGTGAAGACAAAAGGCCCAACCCAGCCACTCTGAAACCAGACTTTAAACAAACTATATGTGCAAACTCCACACAGACTGATTAATGTTTAGTAATCCGACAGAATAAGGAGAAAATGAGTTTAATCCCTCTGCAGCTAGCTAGCTACTTTAGCGGCTACGTTACCTGCACCATGATAGCCATCCGCAGCGAGTCTTTAGCGATGTTATCCTTACACTTCTTACACGACGCGCGGCCGCTTTTAGCGTATTCTGCCCTGTAAAGTTTGTCCTCCTGGGAGTCAGCCATGATTCTGCGATAATTAAAAGTCAAATCGGCGGAAAAGCGACGCAGCGAGGCGAAGTTTCGCCGGACAACCGAAGCACGAGAGGCAGAGAAGCCCGCGCGTGCCTACACAGAGCGAACGCAGGCGAGAGCTCTCACTCTGGACGCGTTTCTCAAAACCACGAATGACCGCTCAAAACAGCCCGCACCCGCCGAATTAAAGTTCACATTAACTGTGAAGTAGCGTTTTCACATAATTATGGCATATAAGTCTTATTTATGATATGCTAATTCATAATGTAATGTGGCATCATAGCATGACGTATGCGTAATATTTATACAATTTACTTTGAGGCAGAGTGATACATTTTCTCTATAAACGAGCAGTGGTGTAAACCTGAACTAATCGAGTCAGGAGAAGTCGATCAATATGAGAAAATATGTGATAAGCAGAGCACAGATCGGCTGAGACAATTTTTAAATTTATTTAAAAAATAAAAATCAATTCCTGTCCCATCAAATACAAATTAGACTAATCATTATTTCAATTTGCCTCACAGCATCACGACAGCGTGCACACAGTTACAATGAAATATCAGCTTATTTGATTTTATTGGCAAAAGTTTAAGAGTCAATAAATATTTTTAGAAAATTTCAGGAAAAGTTTCTTTTACCTGGAAATTTTATTCATTGGTACATTATATTGTACCGTGATATCCATCCCAGGGTGGCAGCTGTAGCCATGAGAGGTCAATGAAGGATTACAAAGAGGTCAAAGTTTAAAAATCTCCCATGTGCCTTCTGGCAAACTGTAGCTGAACTTTCAGTCCTTCTCCGCTCCAACTGTTGATGCGAAACACAAATCTTACAGTTCCCAGTTCCTCCAGTTGCAACCAGAGAAGAATTGAACTCCTTCAGTTACCGTGTCTGTCTTGGTGGCTTCCCTCACCAGTCATTAAAATGTGTAAAAGCCCAAAAGGTGTGAATGCCATTTATAGGCACCGTAAAACTAACGACTCAGCAGATATCGATCCACTGGTCAGAGGGTAGGCGAGCAAGGACGAAACGTAAAGCGTGGCGAGGACTCGGGCCGGGTTTCATCCCCGCGTGTGGAGGACGGCGACGGCTGGAGCAGATTTAAGACAAAAGCCTCATGAGTTAAACAGCGGCGCTGGAAAGAATCAGAATAATCAAACATTTTGATGAAAAATATATTTACTGTTGATGAAATCATACATTTTACATTCTGAACATGTGGCTCATAAATCAGTGCAGAGTTTATGTCATCAGTTAAAACATCAAAGAACATTTTACACAATATAATGAGTTTCATTCATATAAAAGAGGTAAATTTGTCTGTTTTTTTATATAGTGTTTGTTAGCTTCATTTCAACAAGTAAATCAGGTCACAGCATCAGTTAATGATGGAAGGTTTTCATTTTCACTTAATTAATGCACCAATATTTCTGCACAACAGGACGTGCTGATGCCAGAGATTTCCATAAAACGTGGTTAAAACATTAAAGCTGTTCTGGAAGTGACGTCATAAAATTCTGGTACTGTGCTGGATGAAGGGGTGGAGCCAATTAAAAAAAAAAAAAATACACAGCATTACAATATAATAAAATACACAATTTTACAAATGGGCTTTATTTTAAATTAAATTTGATGAAATTTTTGGGCCTCTCCACAAAAAGGGATGGAGTCAAGTAATTTAAAAATTATGTTTTTATCAGCTGCAAATTAGATATAATTTTATAAAAACTTGCTGAAAACTTTGGTTCTTGACCATAAAGAGAACACAGATATTTTGGAGCGGATTACGAAACAGGGCCAAGAAATTTAAAAAAATAATTGTATTTAACGTTCTAAGAATGGGTTTGGTGCATGGAGTCTTAAAACTCCTGGACAAATTACAAATCACATTAAAAATAATATATATTTTTTAAAGTAAGTAAGTAAAGTTTATTTATTTAGCACCTTTCAATAAAAATAAAAATAAATCACAAAGTGCTTTACATCAAGAATAAAATAAAAATACAGAAATTAAAACAAGACAGTGACATAAAACTATTAAAAGCAAACCTGTAGAAACGGGTCTTAAGCTTCCCTTTAAAAGTTTCAACAGAGTCCACAGATCTTAGATGTAGTGCCAGTTAAAAAAAAAAAAAAAAAGCTTCTTTATACCAAATTTTAAAAAAGCTCTTTCATCTCAACGTGAAAAATATTTATAGGACGTTCCAAATTAAGAAGAAATTTTAAAAAAAAAGAAATTAATGAAATGTATGAGTTCTTAGTGCTTTAATAGAACTAAATCATCACTTTTACAAATTAGACAACATTTCAAATCACAGATTCTCTCCTTCAGTCAAACTAATCATTTAGAATTTAACAGTGTTTGACAGGTTTTATTTAAAAAAAAAATCAATTTAGATCATGTTGTAATGATGTTTTCATTTTGAAAAACGATGTTTTTGCATAAACATCAATTTTTATTTTATTTTAAATGTTGATCTGATGGTTTAAGAAATAAAAATCTGTACCAATGTGTGCGTGTAAACCATTATTCTGGACTTTGGTTGAGGTCTATCCGAAGGCCTCGGCGAGCATCGGTCAGGTCCGGTCTGTAAATCAGGGACTCACCGAAGCTAAAGTCCAAAATTGTTTTTAATTACATGACATCAATTTAAGAAAACATGAACAAAATAATGTTTGCAGTAACTTTAATTCGGCCACAATCTCCTAACCTGTTTGAAAGTGCAGCGAAACACACAAATAAAAATCTGATTGGTTAAAATTCCAGCCATGAGGGGAATCCCCTGCGCTATTTATAGTAACGGTCTGCAACAGATTTGCAGACTGGTCATGTGATCACTCTGAGCCAACTGGACTTTCTGGACCACACCAGTCATATAGTAATAAAAGATACTGAATCAGAACCAAATGGATTTGGTAACTTGCATCCCTGGATGTTTGACCTTCAGTTTTCATTCTGACCTTGAAAATTTGCCAAATTTGCTGTGGTTGGGTTATTTTTTTAATTAATTTTTTTGCACCATATCTCTGCCTTTAATCGAGCAACAGCGACCCAACGGAACACAAAACATATTCTGCTGATTTTCTTTTTAAATCGTAACCTAGCGGTTGTTGGTTTGACCTTTAACCAGAGCAGCTGCAGGTTTCTCCTTTTGGTCGCCGCTTTGTCAAACTGCGATAAACGTGTTTTCCTGATGTGGCGGGTTGTGGTGACCTTTGAACTTTGTTACTGCTGCTCCTTGAGGATCCAGACCTCGTTCCTGCGGTTGGTCATTTTGAAGGGGCTGTCGTAGCCGGCGGTGTAGTACGGTTCGCCTACGTGCGCCACGTTGTCCCTCTGCAGGCTGGACAGAAGTTTCTGGAGCTCTTCACATTTCTTGTCCTCATTGGAGAAACCGCCGTACGTCCTGTGAGGACGGACGAAAGACGAGACTGATGATTTCATCAGACGCTCTGTTTGTCGCTCTGTGAGGTTTTAAACTAAGTCCTGCAGAACTGAGTCGAACAAACTGTTTTAGTCATGATGAACTCGAGGTAAAACATCAGTAAACTCGTTTGTTGTTGTGTCCCACCTGACATAAACTGTAAACTCTTTCCTGAGCTCCACAAACACTTCGGGGTCACTGGGCTCTGGTGGATTGGCCTGATGCTCCTCCGGGATGAAGAAAGACACCGTGAACAGAGTCTCACAGGCGGGACCGGCTCCAGGATCCACCCGGCATGTCACAGGAGCCGTCATCTCCACGTTCACCTCTAAAAAACAACAACAACATAAAACATCATTTTAAAAAATGAACCTGAACCAACATGTTGGTCTGATGGGAACAAACAGCACAAATGTCATGGAAAGCAGAAGAGCACACAGAGTGCAGACTTCTGCCGAGTCCCAAAACCCCATCCTGGAAGTCATCATTAACACAGCCGATCTTATTTTAAAATGTGCTTCTGTTCCGTTATCTGGATGCACCAAAAACATGATCCAGACTGTGTTCCAAGAAGGTTTTAACACTTGCTAAAAGAAATAAATCAATAAAAATCATCATGCGTCCCAGTAAACGAGTAAAAACTTCAGCTTTGTGAAGAGTTTCTGCAGGTCGCTCAGATATTTAAAGGAGTCGATGAGACCAGAGAACACGGGACCAGGTGAGGAACGTGAGGCTGGTTAAAAAAACTGTTTCAAACATCAGGATTTCAGCCTCCCGTCCCTGCAGAGCTCAAACAGACTTTCTCATAAATAAGTCTGGTGTGAAACGCCGAGTCAGCGGCGCTGCCAAAAAGCTGCTGAGCAAAAAAACGCCGTGCAGGTTCTCCGGAAATTATTCGTTTCGTCTTTGATTTAAAAACGTTAAAACCCCGGTGCTGCGATCCAAAACTTCAATCTGGAACATATTTAATCCCACGCTGATGAGCCAAGACCACAGAGGGGAACTCAAACAGTTTTTCCCTCCATCCAGCTTCCATCAGATCTCAACCGACTGTACGGAAGAGAACCCAGAACCTGTGGCCGTTGCGTGCACCCACGTTGTGCAGGATGCGGGGCTCTGGTCTGCATCAGACACGCCCCGCCCCCCTTAATAAACTCACTGGTCTGATTGTTGCCTTGAATGTAGCTGAAGAGGCGGCGGAAGCCGCTGCGCAGCGCTGCATCGATCTGCATCCCGCTCAGAGAGGTGCTCACCCACTTGGTGTCGTGGTAGGTGCGGATCTCATAGTCGACACCCTGCAGGAGAAACAAACCCTGATCTCTGAAAAGCACTTGAACACATCAGCGATAGCAGCGTCACGTCGATGTGTGCGTCACAAAGATCACACACACACACGCGCGCACGGTGCAAACGGCGCGCAAAACGTGCAGGATCCTTGGAGCAGCACCTCAGAAAGGGGTGCAGAAATGAAGAGCGACACGAAAGATTTCACCCCTTTAACCCGAATCGGCTTCAAAACGTTACAAGAAGATTCATTATTCAAACCGGATTAGTGGATACTACCTGTTGGGGATAAAAACCAAAAGTATTTAACTTTTTAATCTGGTCTGGATCCTTCTGGTGTTTGTCAGACCCAGGCTATGGTGACACCTGAATTTTTGCTGAATTTTCAGGTCAATCAGAGCTGTGTCACAGGCGCATTACTTTCTCCACGTCGATGTAAAAACATGCATAAAAATGTCAAAATTCGGTCTGTTACTTTGAGGTATTATATATGTGCATGAAGAGACAAGAACCGCTAATAAAGTGTGGGAGGACCACTGAAGACATTTATATAAAAAACTAAAATCAGCCTTTCCTTTATGTCCAAATGTCTCTATTCACATTATTTATTCTGCAGTCAGCGGACGGCGATGTCTCGACTGCACTGGTTGGATTTTTATTACAAATAATTAATATAATACCAATTTCCCCTTTTACTAGTAACGTCTACGCTGGTATATAAGAAACAAGAGTCAGTGGAGCCAGAGGGTTTATGATCATACAAATAATAATATATTAATAAATTATCTTTATTTCAGACCAATGTCCATATTGTTCAGAAAAATTATAAAAGATTATAAAACAAAAAACCCAAACAATATGCTAAATGAATATTTTCTGCAAGATTATCCTGAATAATTATGTAGAGAATGTTACTTATTATTTACCACATGTTTACTTTGTTTTGAATGTGATTGTTTATCCTGTTTACCTTGAATTTGCATAATGCCTTGTATGTATATTTTCAAAGGTACAGCAATAAAGTTCATTCATTCACCAGGCCAGGAATAATGTCGACTGCCCTCCAGTTGCCATTGGTGGGTACTACACGAGCATAATTTTATTTTGAAAGTTGTGGGCGGAAGTGAATTATTTAGTTGCATGTAACTTTACCATCGATCGATTTTTATTTATTTTTAAACAAACTTCTTCTTGGCCTGTTTGCAAACGTTTAAAAGCTCGCAAATATGCAGAAATGATAAGAAAATTATGAAACGAAACAATTTGTGTGGTAAAACATGACTTTGACCAAATTTATTTACCTTGTTGTCTTGTGCTGTGAACTTTGGTCCCTGCACTCCGGTGGAAAA
>OMMV01019082.1:1507-12133 GCA_900302635.1 Chatrabus melanurus
GAGAAGAAAGGGGAAAAAAAAAAAAAAAAAAAAAAAAAAAAAAAAAAAAATCAGCTATTAAATAATGTACTGAACTAGAAACAACTAGAAACAAAGGCACTTGTTGACTTGTTTGTCTGAATCAGAAGCTGGTCAAAAAAATTTATTAAAAGGTTTATACAAGTACTAGCATCTCTTTAAACAGAACTCTTATTTCACCTTGTTTGGCCGACAGGACTCCAGTGAGAGGACTGTTGCTGGACTTCCCGTACGCGCCGGCGTTTTTCCGCCTCTCGAGTGCAGCCTGTCGGGGCAGAAAAACGAGAACGACGCTTAGCGGAACTTCTGTCGCCTTGTGGCGCATACGGGCTTGTTTGTCACAACTGGCTTTCACACCGATACCTTGTACTTCATGATGTTGGATTTGAGCAGGTTCACCTCCTCTTGCACTTGGCGGAAACGTTCGTGCAAATACCTAAGAATTTAAAAAGAGGAAATATATTCTAAATAAGAATTACTGGCATTTTAGCATTAGCGCACGTCATTTCCACACGCTCAGTCAATCAGTCTGACGAGTTACTTCATGTTTTGAAAACTATTGGACTATAGTTGCTTCAAGATGCCGGACAGCAGCTGCTTCCCATAAATACTTTTTTAAAAAATCACATCCCGGGAGCTAAAAATGCCTCTGAACAAGAACCTGGTCGGACTACAATCCACATACATATGGCTTTTCCCCCACGTGGAGAGCGGTCAAGACCTGTTAAAAGTCTCTAACTGCCGTTCCTTGTGCTTGATGCGGAGGGAGGAGGGTTGGGGAGGAGTGGCCGAGAAGGGAAGCTTTGTTTTGATTCTGAAAGTCGAGGTCATGCAACATCTAGCTGTAGAAAAAATAATAATAATTTTCCACAAAATGAATGCAGCTTCTGCTTATTTATAAATACTTACACTGCACTTCTGCTGATAAGATCTTAACTTAAAGAATTTCATGTCTCTTACTAACCATCATTGCCTTCTTACTATCAGTGAAAAATTTAAACCATTTCCCAGAGACTGCTATTCCTTGCAGCGCGTTGTGTCCTCACAGTGAGCAACCCCCTTCTTCTGGGGTCCGTGCAGTTTTTCAGGAGGCTGTCAACTCCGTAAGGTTTGCATAACATGTTCCAAGTTTTTTTTTTTCCCCCCCCAAGAGTTCAGCACAAACTGCAAAACAACAAGGAATTCTTCACTTCTGGGACACTGATAAAAAAAGGTACCAGCTTTCCTGTGCAGCATCATTTATTTTATAGCAAACTTTGCTGCGTTAGGTTTGGACTGCACTGTACCGAATTTGGACTCGACTGGAAAAATTACCCCAATCAGATCGGGAAGCTGCATTTGAACCTGGATCACACCAAAGAGCGGGCGCAAGACTGCAGGTACAAGACCAGAGTAAATCCCTGAAACTGTCAGGAATGAGACGCTCCGATTGGAATATTTTCCGTACATCTGTATTTGGATCACACTTCCAACGTCACGCCGTCTCCCCCAGTCCTACACACCTGTTCTCCATGCAGAGCGCATCCACGTCGAGAATGCGCCCCTCGTTGTTGCCCAAAATGTGGTTGAGCTCCGCGTTGAGTCGGTCGGCCTTCTCGCTGAACACGGCGCGCTCCGCCTTCACGTCCTGCAGCTCGTCTATCAAAGCCTTCATGTTGTGCTCCGTCTCCTCCATCTAGATACGAGTCATTCAGGATAAAAGTGTTTGGAAGAGACGCCGCTGTAAGTTTGAGGGGGCAAATGTTTGGAAGCTTTATTTGCACACGTTTTGTGGAAAACAAAAAAAAGTCAACCTGGAGTCCCGCTCTTTCTAGCTGGCGAACGAGATCCTCACGTTCGTGGGCAGGGAAGTGGCGCACGCCCACTTCCTCGTCGCCCAGCCTCTGTCGTGTAATGGTCATCCTGAGGAGCTGTTGGAGTGCAGAACGAGACAAATCAGATCTGATCCATCGAGCCAAACATCCAGTAAGAGCTGGTGAACGTCACGGTCTTAAACCAGTACAAGACAGTAAATCCCAGCAGGGGATGAAAACCTCTTCAACGCACTGCGACTCCAAAACACATCTTTGGGCTCATTATATGCTGTACGTAGGGTGCGTATGTGTACGGGCAACCTCACCTTGTTGTCGCCCTGGGCCTCGGCAAGCCTCTGATTCAGCTCCTTCACCTGCTCTGCAAGCTGTTTCCCTCGCTCCCTCGAGTCCCTCAACAGCTGAGCCAGGTTCACCTGAGAGGAAGTTGAATCGGAGTGAAAGATGACATGGAAGAGGAACAACAGCGTGCAGTTCAAAGACCAAAGCACACAGCGGAAGTGCATTTGGGGTGTGTCCAACTCCGCTTTGTCATTAAGGCAGGGAATAATCTGAGCGCCGTCATCGTCTTTAAGAGCTGCGGCCGCTTGAACGTGCCGTGTCGCTATTTAGATGGCGGTCTCAGAACTGAGAGGTCTTCTGGCAAAGACACGGGGTCTGTGCGAAGCGACCAAAGAGTGCAACAGATCATTTACGGGAGCAGCATCCACCACGGCTCCCTGAGGCGAAGCGTTTGAGTGTCTAGTTCCTGCAACCAGAAGTACCTAATGATCCTCCGAAGATGGCTCCCGGTCATCGCCTTAGGTCGCTGGTTAGCGTCCAAGTCTCACAACTACACAGTAAGACAGGAAGAACCAAGACCCGAAAGACATGGAGCGTCGTTTTCATGCAAAGGTATCGATGTCACCAAACAACTCTGTCCTGGGATCTGATGACTCCATGAGCTCTTCCCAAGCATCTCTCCATCTCACAGGCCGAGGACCCAGAGACATGAATGTCACTGTCGAGATAAGTCATTTTTTAAATAATTTATTAATTTTAGAAAAATCGGTGGTCCTGGTGGCATGTGGCGTCTTTGCAGCCAGTTTAAAATCCAACCTGCATGCCTTTATGGAAACCCATTGGCAACAACTGAGCAAAGGAACCAAACATTTCCAACTTTCAAAGCATGCCTTTTTTATTTTTTATTATTTTACAGTACAGTTAATGTGTATTAAAAAAAAAAAAAGTTTGCAGGTTTGGAAACCCATTTCATTTGACTGCATACAACCTGAGTTCATGACATTGAGCAAGAAGTTGCACCAACCTTATGAAGGATGGCGCCAGAAAAATTAAAAAGTCTAAAATGGGCAAAAAGCCATCGTATTGTTGGGGGCGGGTTTCCATAGATATCAGTCACACAGTAGTAAATATATTATAAGGACAAAAAGTACTAATAGCAATGAAGGTCCCAAAAGCTATAGATGCATAAATAAAATCAATTTAACAAAGGAGTATATCGTTTCCTGCAACTACACCGACAATTTACACGTAATACAATGTTGCAAACAGAATTATTTTGGCATTAGTTGTAAGAAAATTACAGCATTTTTTTTTTTGAACTTGCCTGATTGCGTTTCTCTGGCGGTAACGAAGGATCCCCATCCTAAAACAGGGAAATAAATGACACTCAAATAACGTTCGTCATCAAATATATTGATCACACACAGTGAAGATACTCGTACACACTTTAGGATCTTCACACTGATAAATTAATCAGAAATTCCAATGGCTTTAAAACAAAACCGAGTTGGTAGCAGGTCCCAAGCTACTCTTCGCAAACAAAATGTGGCCGTCAGACGTTTTGTACACTCACGATGAGTTCTCTGTACTTCTTCTTAAGGCCCTGGTGGCGTTCCCTGAGCTGGTTGGCCATCAGCTTGTACTGGTCTCTTTCCTGTTGACACATATCCAGCTCCTTTGACAAGATGAGTAAGGCTTCCTTCTTACTCTCCAGTTTGCGTTTGCACACCAAGAACTGCCGAACCAAAGAGGGCACAACAGAGTACGCTGGGATTATTTACTATACGTGCACTCTGAGACCACATAGGCCTTAGAAGAAGAAAAAAAAATCCTTACAGGCTTCACTGTGGACTTCAGTAAACAACTGTTACCCACCCAGATCAGTTTCCAACAGGTGGAAAAAAAACCACACATTGTGCAGAGTGTTTGAAGTAGATAGCTTAGAACTAAAACAAATAAGAGCTGCCACCACTGAGCTGGATATCGCAGCTTGTAGTACAGTTCAACCAAGACCACGGCATTCAAACCGTTCTTCAGATTTCCCAATAATCCCATGTATAAATTGTGAGTATGAGCATTAGATATCTTGGAGATCTAGGTAACCATGTGGTAACGATTTGACGTATTTTATTAGAAATGTAATTATTTTCCAGTGTGACGATTTGCTGTTTTTTTTTAGTTTTTTTTTTTTAAATCTTACCTTTCTTCCCTCGTCCCATGCGGGGTTTACTGTCATTTATGGTGTTAAAGGTTCTGGCATTGGGACCTGGAGCAATTCGGGGGTTCAGCATCTTGCTCAAGTCCACTTTTGAGTGTGGAGGAAGTGCTGAACAAATTTTCCGTTTCAACTCTTTCACCGACACCTTTCCAAGACGGCTTCCCCTTTGATGCCATACTTGCTTTACAATGTCACAAAGAATTCCAACTCTCCTCATCTGCCATTACTCTTTGGACATACACACTCCAGAATTTTTTTAAAATATTTTATATTTATCTATTAGCCATAAAAAATATACAGTCTCGATTAAATATGTGATTTATTTCCTATTTTTCTTCTGTATTGGTTAAGAGTATGCCACTGAAAAGGTGTGGTGGCTCATCTAGATTTGATTTTATTTTATTTTAAGGTTAGAAAACATACATTTCAGTAGGAGACAGGAAGCACTTATTTTGAAATATGTGAGTTTTTGATATTTTCAAGCTAAACGTTGATTTTTTTTTTTTTTTTTTTTTTTGTATGATACCGTTGAGGGTCTGAGGGTTTAAAAAAAATATTTATTTTAACAATATTAGAAAGCAAAGAGGTCCCACAGGAGACTTAGTTTGTTAGTGAGAGTTAAAGATTTTTTTTTTACCAGGAAGCTAAACCGGCGAAAGGCGCTAACATACGGAGCAGACATTATCGCTTCCCAGCAGCTTTAAACCGCTCACTCACCTCGCTAACCAGTCCCTGCCAGTCACTCTCAGTCCTCTTTGACGACTGCATCACCGGGGAAAAAAAAAAAAAAAAAAAAAAGCTTTGACAAAATATCGGCTGTCAGTGTGATACAGTCGGTCGGTCAGTCAGCGCTTCTGCTCTGTTTGTTTTGCAACGTCACTTTTTAGCGCCGCCGCCGTCAAGTCAGACGCAGTTACACAAGTAAGACATTCCGGTGTACCTTTCACAATAAAAATAAAATAAAAAACGTTTTCCGGCCATTCCAGCACTTTTATAGTCTTTGTGGTTATTGTTATGTGTCCTTACATGTGTTTTATTATATAAAAATACAGATCAATTTTTAAATATGTGAGATGACCTTTTGGCAATGGGGGAGGAATCACACATCATAGTCAAAGAGTTTTAGCATGAAAAAAAAAGGGAATTTTGGTAATCAAGCTTAAACTTTCAGGATAGGTCCAGAAAAATGTGCAGAATCAAGAATAGAAATTTCACGTCTTCTTTTGAAACAAAAAAAACCCCCTCTCTCTGTGCCATTCCACCATGATAATTAATACTGGATTAAAGTGAGAATTAACATCCGCTGATATTGAAATTTCACATTAACTTCTGCAACTTTTTCCAAATAAAGTCAAATTGAAGTATGGATGTGGGAGAAATAATGTCCAACTGCAATCCAAATATAATCCAACACTTTAAGAAATGACCAGATGGAAACAGGTTTTGGAGAATTTTCAATGCACTTTAATATACCTCAGATCCTCAATAAGCAATTACTTTAGAAAGAATAAATATCAATAAAAGATCTCCAAGTATTAATGCAATGGCAATCCTGTCGGAGGTGAAGATTCCAGCAGCCTCTGAAATTATTAAAAAACATTTCATTAAAAAATGAAATGTTAAAAATGATTTCAAATAAATAATAGTGACATAACAATGAAATTGAATACATTGCTCTGAAAATATAAATATAAAAAGGGTATGAAATTGTTGGAAAAATGGAAAAATGAGTTAAACATCAAATTACAAATCAAAAGACAAACTCATTGAAAATGTGAATCTATGTGGAAAATGAGTAAAATCATAAAAAAGAGCATTAACCTCCCGAGAACCTACATTATTATTGTTTTTCCTAAATATTAAATTTCTGGTCTTCGGAGGTTAAATGAAAAAAAAAAAATGTAGAAATGTGAGGATTTACAAATGTAAAAAAATATATATTGAAAATGTATCTGCAAATGCAAAGATACAAAAATGGAAAACAAAATAAGCTGAGAATTAAAAAAATGTATTTTTTTTAAAAATCATGTCTTGAAAATATCAGGAAAAAAACTCAAACATGGTTCAGAGAAAATTCAACATATGCAAATCACTTTGTGCAACAGTCTGAGATTGGAAATCTTAAGAAAATGCAAACAATAATGCAAAATACCAGTCTGTCACAAACAATACTTCTGCAGAACTGTTTCTGCGCAGCTTAGCCTATCATGAGAAACATGTTACTTGCAAATATCGACGTAATCTCCAAGCTGTGAATTTAAGGTTTCCGAACTGAAACCGCCTGTAGCATGAGCAGTTCTGCAGAGAACGTTTGTGAGGTTGCAGTCGGCCAAAAAAAGGTCTTTTTGATACCATACATAACATTTTATTCATAAATCAGAAGCTTGCAGTTGTATTATTATGTATAAATCATAATCTGGCCTTTTCCAGGCTACATCATACATCTGACAATCCTATTTTACACATTTGTTTTGATAGTTAACAGATCAAATTTACATTTTTTTTTTTTTGGTTCAGAGTAACATTCAATAGCCTTTCAACAAAATCACAAAAATTATCTGCATGTTGTAACGCTTGCATATCCCTTTTTTTTTTTATTCCATATTTGCAATGCCATTCAGTTTAAGAAGAAAATGATTTTTTTTTTTTTAACTTGTAAGTTGTTTTTCTTAATTTTACAAAAGATTTTTTTTTTTTTTTTTTTGGCAAACTCTCCATTTTGAATAGCATGCTCTCGTAAGCTGAAGTAATATTGAATTTAAGTGCCGAGATCCATTCTGGGGTTTGTGTAAGGAGCAGGCATTGGCACCGCAGTTTCAGAGCTCATAGCTCAAAACATTCTGTTTTTTTTTGTTTTTTTTTAAAGAACAGAATAAACACAATGACAGACTGGAAAACTCATCTCAGCTAAAGTACACACATGTACAGAAAGATTGTTCCCTTCATTTTTTAAAATTTATTTATTTATTTTTTTTGGACAAATGAAGTTTTCTGAAAAATGTATTGTTTTGATGCCTCGTGTTCCAATAACGGTCCGGTGTCAAGGATCCGTTGTTGGATTTTTACAAAGAATATCATCAGAAACCTTTTATCGACAGCCTACAAAGAATTTATAAATCATGATAGTTGTTAAAAGCATTTTTTAAATTTTTTTTAAATGTGTAAGCAGGTTTAGTTTCCCTGACATCAAAATGTTATCACTAAACAATAAAAGGTCTTTTATCTACATCTGTCCCGTTTTTCTTTTAACTACAGTGGTATCTAAATGGGGATTCCCTATTTTCGTACGTTTGTCTAAGAAGGCTTTTAGCTCGTCCTGAAGAGTTCACTTGTGAGAACAAACCTCTTAATTCTTTTTGACTTGACACAATATAATCTATATAGCACCTACAGTCACAATTTTGGCTAACCAACTACACTAAGAACTGGGTCCTCACCTACTGTAATTAAAGGTTTGTGCTTTCAAGACATATTTCCCTGTATGAAGAGGGGTGTGATGCTTCATCACGGCCAGAAGGAGGCACTGTGAACCCAACAGAGCAGCACGCTCCAGTGCTGATAAGGCAACATACTGTACACTATGACACTAAAGAGAAAGAGGACATCAGGAACAGAATACCTAGACCGCACCCGTTAGTACCTCATTTGCTTTGACTAAAAATAAAATCTACCAAACGTTGGGTATTTCTCAGGTGCTGATGTATGTTTTTTTCCAGATACAAAACCGTTTGCGAGGGGATAGCAATCTTGTAGCTTGAATTATACTTCAAATCTGTGTCTTTGTCCAACTGTCCGTAATCTTGACTGTCCCCCATGGCCATCCAGAAACAGTGGTTGCCTTTCAAAGTACAAGTGGGCAAGGCCAATGAAGCACAGTCAAGCATAGGTCGAGAAACTTAACTCCAAACGTGGACTATCTGCGACATACTTTGACAGAGGAATTGACGCATCACCATTTCTTTCCCTTCACAAAAGTATCTTCTTCTTCAGAGTGGAAGACGTTTGATTGCAGCAGGGGCTCGATAGGCACGGCCCCCCCCCCCTCACAAGCTCAAGTCGATGATGATGTGCTCAAAGATCTGCGTGTTTCCCTTGAAGCTCGAGGCAAAGATGAAGTCCCTGCGGTCGGTGGAAACCACGGTGAAGGAGCGTGGCGCCTGGATGTACACTTCCTTGAAGCGGTCAAAGAGTTGATTGTCATTCTCCCACAGGTAGAGCTGTGAGAAGGTGTAATCGCTTCCGAGAGCCAGGTAGTAACGTTCTTTGAAAGAGAATGGCTGGAGAATCATGGAGCCCCTTGATGGCAAAGCCTGGACCTCAGAAAACTGTTTGGCACCCCAGTGCAAGAGTTTGGAGTCACCGATATAGCGCGTCATAGCCAGGTAGAGTTCCTCCTTGATCCTGAAGTGTTTCACGGCGACCACATCCTCCATGTTGGGGATCTCGCCCTGAAGTACAAACTTCTGGTTGCTCCGGCTCCACTGGTAGATCACAGGCACCTGTGAGCGGCTCGCCAAGAGAAGGTGAGCCTTTCCGTCCAAGTCCAAGAACTCGGCATCGGTGTCGCGGTACCACTCGTGCAGCGACTGGTACGAATAAAAGCCTTTGTCGTTCCACTTGTAGAGGGTTGACAGGCCCGCTTTTGAGCTGTCGGCAATCATGAAGAACCAGTCCGTGCCAATCTGGAACGCCTCAATGTCATTGGGCTTGGAGATCTTGGACACCTCAATATCCTGGAACTTGCTGAACCTGCTTTGGTCTTCCTCAAATTTGTAGATGTGAGAACCGCCAAAGAGTTGAGCCACAATGACAAACACCTGGTTCTGGATAACAACGGACTTGCATCCCACGATGGATTGACCTGAAGAGCAGGGAAAAGGTTTGTTGAAGAGGAAATTAAAATTAAGAGTAAAAGTCAACCGCATATTGACAGAAGCGATATGGAAGCTTTCCGGGAAGCTGGTTCTTGATGGAAAACTTTTATCCGTGTCAGAAAAATGCTGTAATACCTGTGATGTTATCGTAAGTCCGGAAGTTCATTTCAATGTGGTCCCACTGGAAAACCATACAACTCTCTGTACTGGGAGCAGCAATAGTCACATAGACATCGCTCTTATACGTAAACGTGTCAACAGACAGAGATTCAGACGCTATGGACTGATGGAGGACGAAATCTGCAAAAAGGGAACATTTCTGCGATTACATCCCGCAGGTTAAAAATTCAAAAGGGCAGGTTTGATTCAACGACGAGTCAAAGCCAGCTGCTTCTCACCTGTTGAGATGCATTCGTCGTGCAGGCTGGTCATATCGTTGAGACGCTTGTCCTTCATGTCCTCAGGAACAACACACACGACATCCGACACAGTGGCATTTGTGTTCTTCAGCCATGACATCAGCCACTTGGCACGGCAGTCGCACTCAAAGGCGTTGCCCCGCAGGTCCCTGCAGCAGAAGAAGAATACTGAATGTTATTGCTGAAAATAAAGTGCGTTTTTTATTACCGTACGAGGTACTCCACTGCGCGGCACCCACGACAAATTCTTGACATATAATCACAAAGGAACACTTTTTTATTTTATTTTTTAAAGTGACAAACTTACAGCTCTATCAGCGAGTCCAGGCCAACAAAGAGATCCCTGGGCAAGGCTTTAATTTTGTTGTTTGCCAAAGACCTAAAAACACCAGCAATGGCTATTTACTGCAATTTAAAAGAAACATTTACAAACTGCATGCTGTAGGGAAAATTAAACGGCATTATTGGTCACTTCAAGAATATTACAAACAATATTTCCTCAGCCTTGTTTGTTCGTGATTACGCAGGTTGCTACATACAAGTGAGACAAATCCCTGAGACCTCTGAAGGCGTACTTGGACACGGTCTCTATCTTGTTGCTCTCAATGAACCTGTGGAAGACAACAACACAATACGGAGGCTGCTGAAACAAGTTCGCTGCGGCGCAGTCGTTATCCAGCATAAAAATTAAAATAAAAAGATATTATGAAATATCTGAGAGGGAATAAATGGACTGGAGAGGTTTTGACAGCGTGAATTTATGTGAACGAGGAAGACAAACGGTGTGGAACTGATGGAACAGAGTATAACCGAAAATTACTGTCATGTTTGTTAGTAGGATTGCTGGAAAAACAAACTTTTTAACGAGATCAGGTAAGATTGCTATTTTATGACGTGAAGAACCTATTAAAGCTGTCAATACAGATCTGAATCCAAGGGTTAATGATCGCTTTCGCACTGCAGCATGGGGTGGCTTTGAACATTTTTATAAATAACTTACACAC
>OMMV01019092.1:1500-16822 GCA_900302635.1 Chatrabus melanurus
GAGCAGACGGACGGTTTGTTGTCTGCGATCATTTCACCTATGGCAAGGAAAAGACGAGGACTTGCATACACACGCACGGGAACGTGCGCACACTTTGGGCTATTGAGATGGGAGTCTAATATGGCAGAGGAGGTGAAGACGTCGATGAGCTGCAGGAGTTGCCAAGACGACTCGTGACATCACACCATGCACAGAGCGGCGCGGCAGGGGCTTTGAGTTGTCCCAAATTGCTAATATGTTGAAATGAAGAGGAAGCTCGTTACATCTGCTTTTCCATTTAACCCAGAGTTACGGGGTTGTAATAATCCTGATAGGTGCGACAGCAATAAATTAAAATTTGACCTTTGACAGTACAGACTGCAGAGTGTAAACAGGGGGAAATGGCGGTGATGTCTTCCACACAAAAGTGCATGCCGCCCACGCATGCGCTTTTGTGTCAGTGTGTGTGCGTGCATTGCTGCCGGTCTGATTTGTTGGCCTTTTATCCTGAGTGGGCTTTTACTGCGGCCCTTTATGTCCTCCTGCCCAAACAGCGGCCATTTAAAACACTGCCACACATGCTGCCTCTCACTAAGTACACTTTCCTTTTAGCATGCAGTCTACAGCGCTCGCTAAATAACTCCCGAGTGGTTTCTATGGCTACGGACCCATGCCCATATAAGGCTTTGTGGAGATTCTAAACCACCCATTTTCTTCTACTTCCTCCGGCTCGCCATCGCTTTTGTGACACCTCCACTGCACCCCTACTCCAAATCCATTGAAATGCTGTATTGAACACAACACTTGTACTCATTTGTAAAGCACTGAGGTGTTGGATGAAGAGAAAAGGGTTACTAAAGAATGTCTCTCACTCTCTGCATACTGCTACACCATGTCTGTATTTCAGCCTGAAAACCTGTTGTTGGCCAGTAAGATGAAGGGAGCTGCAGTGAAGCTGGCAGACTTTGGTCTGGCTATTGAGGTGCAGGGAGACCAGCAGGCTTGGTTTGGTAAGAAAACAGCAAATGTACTGTATCAGACATGCACAACGTTATCCGATGTGTTTTATTGTGGTATTTAATAGTAGGGGTCGCATGACTTGAATTTTTTATGTCACGAAAGTCTATTCAATGTCGACGAACCACGGATCGGATCACCGTTTTTAGTCACAGACTCGATCATTTTTTTGGATCAGCTAAAAAAGGGGAGACTAATATAACCTTGCTTTCCGAGTGGCACACCACTCGGCAAAAGTTAGGGAAAGTTATACTTTTCCCAACTGTTTTCCCTGCACCACTGTGCACACTCTGTCCTCGACTCCTGATTTTCCAGAGTGATTCTTTCCATGCTTTGATCCCAACATGCATCGAGCCTTCAGCAGGCTGCCTCAAGCCGAGCACAAGGTGCTGGAGGCTGTCTGCTGTTAACATGCTCCGTTCACATGAACGCACAACCACTTTTTCCCCGCTCACATGAACACGCATCTGCTTTGATTTCGCTGCAACTTTCCATTGAGATTTACGCAATTATTACTTTAAAAGCACTTTACTGTGAAAATACTTCACCACGAGATTCCTGCCCTGTCGTGTGTATAACTGGGCAAATAATTTGTGCTAAACTCGACTTATTCGCGGGGAGGCAGAAGACATCTGGTACTTTTCCAACGCAGCCATCAGTCATTTGTTGTCTGCTGGTTCCTGCACTGAAAAACTGGGGCACCGTCTCATATCCAGATCCTATGTTATTACGCGGATGCTGGGACATGCATCCTGATCTTGGTGTTGCGTGGCATGTTTCATCCTGTCAGGTTGTCCTGGGTGACACAAGGCTTTTCCTCACTGTTGTTATCCTTCCAGTCACAGTTTTTGCTTTTTGCGTCCATGGGGCTGCCAATACCACGAGGCAACTGTGTTAAGTGCAAAGTGGCAGGAAGTGGAAGGTGGTTTTCAGTCCGTCTTCCACATTGCTCTTGATGGTTTGGCCCCTCCCCCTATCCTCTCTTGCGCGGTTGTATCAGACTCCTGTGCTGGGGAAGGTTTCCCCAAGCACTGCTGATACTACAGTGCAGCAACCGCCATAATCACATGATCATTGACTAATTGCCGTCAAGCTTAACACATTGTTGCATTGAGGTTGACTGGCTATATTGTGCAACCCCTACTATATAGTTTGCACAGTCACTTATACATGATAGGAAAGTAAGCCGTGGGTCTGTATAGATACATTTCGGCCACCTACGTGGAAACTAAAGAATAATTGTGTGAGCTCTGCTTAAGAGGCTCCCAGACACTGTGCAGTTCATGCTTAGGTCATTGTGTCTTGGCTAACAGCCAAGCTCGCAGCAATTGGCTGACGCTCCAGCAAGGACTCTAATGGGCATTTACTTATGACCCTACGCTAATCATAATCTGTCTAGTCATAATCTGGTCCAACAGGTCACTATTACTTAAATTCTTCACATAACTGTACAAATATGGCCTTTATCAGAGACTTTAAAAAGATATTATTTATGTCTTCTGACTGTCTTTTTTTTATATATATACTTATTTATTTTTGCAGGGTTCGCTGGCACTCCTGGCTATCTCTCTCCTGAAGTCCTGAGGAAGGACCCTTATGGGAAACCAGTAGACATTTGGGCTTGTGGTGAGTATTAAAACTGTATTTTGGGCAAGTAACCCATATTCAGTCAGTTCATTTAGTTCTCCGAAGCACTCTGAATTTCTTATAACTATCAAATTAACCAACTATTTTAAGAATTGTGTTAACTTCCATTGGTGTGGGATGTGGTCCCCCCCCTCCCCCTTAGGGTGTAATCCTGACATTACTAACTTCTCTTGCTCTTTCAGAGAGCAGTCTTGAGATATAACCCGTCATAGATAAATAATCAATTACTAATGTTTTGATACCATGTCTTGAATTAAAATGAACACAAGTCTTGTTATGACCTCTTTCTCCTTTTCTTTTTCCCCCACTGTTTTCTGCCAGGTGTTATTCTCTACATCCTTTTAGTAGGCTATCCTCCATTCTGGGATGAAGATCAACACAAGCTCTATCAGCAGATCAAAGCTGGTGCATATGATGTAAGCGTGCTTGCCTGCGTGTGTGTGTAAGGTGTTATATTTGTGCAGGGTGCAGTGCAGAGGTTTGCTAAGCAGTTTTAGAATGTTTAATAGTGTTCAATTGAGAGCTGGTCTAAAGCTATTGATCCTATCAGGGCCTCCCTGACGCATTGCAGAGGTGTGTGTGTGCGCGCCTGCGAGGGGGGGGGGCAGTCAGATGGGGTATCCTTCTTTCTCAGTCTCTGATAATCAAGTCTTACTGCAGTTTCTAGAGGGGGCGTCGGGCTGAATGTCTGAAGGGAATTTACTCTGAACAGAAACTTTAAAGAACTGAACTAGATGTATTGTGTTTATCCAAATAGAATCTTTGCAGTTTTGTTCTAATGCTAGCTAAGTTTTGACATATATTTAAGACCTGCGACTCATTTATAAAGCTAGAATCCACATAAATGTTTGCTCTGAGGATAAAAAGGCATAAACCCATGCACCAGACCTGGGTCAAATACAGAAAATGTTTAAACATTAAATGCAATTATTATGTAATTCATCAAATTAAAAGGTAATATGAGGAAAAACCCTTTCACATATGGTGAACTTTGATGCACTAGCAACTTTGTTTTGCCTGTGTAATATCCCAAAGATATGTCTGCCACCTGCTGGATGGTTAGTGGATGCTGGTTGGATTATGGAAAATTAGGAACCAATTGGCTTGAATTTACATGTAGTTTGTCTACCACCTGCTGAACACTGGCCATATTGTGTGCTTGTTGGTGCCTTCCTCCCACCAGCACTCGTCTTAATGTCGTCATCAGCTGTCAACTTAAGTTAGCAACCGCATTTAGAAAAATGGGTAAATACGGAACAAAATGCGTAACTAAACGGAATGTGAAAGGAACACGAGAATTAAAGAATGGACAGAATGTGTGGCTGGGTTTGATACCAAAACCTTTCATCAGTACTGCAAATTAGTGATGGCAAACTCGAAACACTGCTCCAGAACTTTTTGAAACCATTGCAAGGCTCCAGTTTATTTGGCCCTTCTGGTGCTGAAACATATAAAACACAATTGAATTAAAAAGGAACACAGTGTCTTGATTTAGAAACAATACTTGAGTAACAAATGAAAAAAATATGTAAAAGTTGCTTTATTGATGGGTTCCTTGTTCCTTCTCTTTTGAAGCTCCGCTTTGCTGACTTTAATTTTGGTGTTTAAAACAGCCGATCATGACAATGAACTGATTACACAGTGGGAAACTTTGATGCACCAGATTGGCCTATGTACAAAACCATGACCTATTTGTTCAGTAGCTTGCTGAGCATGTCAGTCCAGGGTTTACATGCACGAGCACGTACATTGCTTGTTTTTATTTGCAAGTGTTTAAAATACTTCAGGTACTTCATCCAGATATTATTTTAAAGAAACAAATGTTAAATATTTGATTTGACTATCAAATGCACTTGGGAAAGTACCTTAGATGACAGTAGGGCTGGGCGATATGATTCCAAATCACTATAGGTTATGTCAAACTTTTACCTCAATTACGATTAATGAATGATCACCCCCCTCCCCCCCAGGCTTTTCTTTGTGTGTGTGCGCGTGTGAGTGTACTTTCCTTACCATTCTGTGACTATTAAAACTTGGATTTTTTTTTTCTGAACAATGTGCATATTCACTATTTATTGAACATTCCGAAGTATTAATTTTTCCATTTATGTCAAACTTTAACATGATAAATTTAATCCAACATGATATACCAGGAGCATGATGTACTGCCAAAGACGTTGAGGGACATAGCTAACAATAGAACATCCACGGTGCGCCAATAATCAAATTAATCGACATGAGCAAGATTAATTCGATGAGAGGTTCTGTTGATTTTGATGCATTTATGGTTAATTGCTCAGCTCCAGATGCCAGTATTGCAAAGGTTTTTAAACAGTATGTAAAAACCTTTGAAATACTGCCATTTGATAGGCTACGGGGCCCAAGATTGCAGCAGCTGTGTAGGCTCCGCTTTATGGGGAGCTGACAAGTCATGCCCTGCATACGAATAATTGGTATGTACTAACCGATGTTAGTACATACTACCCAGCCTTTACTGTAGTACGTACTAGAAATAAGAAAGTGACTACAAGGGACAAAATTCGGACGAATTACACTGTCGCCGTCTTACCTGTCTTTTGACCCAGATGTTTACAGATTCATTTGCACATACCAACCTATGACCCAAAAATTTCTATTTTGCAACTGCAAGTTTTCTGATGTATATTTGTGCAATGGCATGGGCCCTCGGACACCGCTACTGTTTTAATATATGTCTGCCATCTTTTTTAATTTTCCCTGCGAAGTTATTCTTCTTCAGTTACCAGGCTCCAGATGCATCATGAGATTGTGTAGTATAGTCCGTTTGCGCACTATGGAGGTAGTAGATCATACGGGTACCATTTGACTACTTGTAAATGCATACCGAGTATTCGGATTGTGCGGACTGCTTTTGGTCTACTATATATTATGCTAGTATGCATATTCGGATGTAGCTGTGGTCACACGGTAGTTGCAACCATGCTGTGTATCTATAATGCTTTGCAACCATGGCACCTGTGAGATCAAGGATTCTTGGGAAGTATGGAAGGACATTTGCAGTAGTCAGTTATTTTGCTCAAAGACGGCCCTGTCAATTGTGATATTAAAACATCATTGTCAATATCTGAATGATGATGACATAATATTTATGAAGTGTATCAAAGATTGGTGTATCCCAAAATTAAACATTGGTGGTCATTACAAAGAATTTAATGCATGCAAAGTTATTTATGCAGGTATTTACATGTTAGCTTGTTGCACAGCTGAATGTACCTGAGGGTTAGTGCTGTGGCAACTCCTCTGTGCAGTCTGATGGTTTGTGCAGTGCGAGACTGTGATAAGCCAACCATTTGTTCCCCAAAACATGAGACAAACTAGGCCGTCACACACCATTATACTGGCCTGTTCGTTTTTTGATGCTCAGAATAATTGGTGCCATTTAAATTAGCCAAAATTTATTGGGTCATGCTCATTGTTGCCAATCTCTTATTGCTCCTTTGTAACATTTAGGCTTGCGTAAATGACAGGCCACAGTTGAGCCCAAAAGGTCTGAATGCTTATGAGAATGTTGGCTTGTATGTTGTAAAATAAATAAAAATTATTTAATTTGGTAAGAAATAAGTTGCATGAGATGGGCCTGTGTAATGTATGGGTTTATTTCAGTGCTTTAGTGTTGACATGTTTTTACCTTCAAAAATGTGCTTGTGTGGTCCAGTTTTTCAGCACGTGTCCATGTTCTCTGAATTTATTATAAATCTCAACTTTTCTGGGAGAAGTGGATACACTTCTTTCAAGCTGCTTTCTGAGCATAAGCAAGTTATAAATGCGGCTCCAGGTGGCAGATGGTGGGGACCAGCCAGAATACACAGGCTCCTTCAGGAAGTGTGTATTGTTTTCAATCCTCTTGCCATTGGTCCTTTCTGTCCTTCACGCCGTCTTGGCTCTCTTATCCTCAGTTCCCCTCTCCAGAGTGGGACACAGTGACTCCCGAGGCCAAGAACCTGATCAACCAGATGTTGACTATCAACCCAGCCAAGAGAATCACTGCCGAACAAGCCCTCAAACATCCATGGGTCTGCGTAAGTACTCTCACACCCGTACAGAGAGAGAGAGACGGTGCTTCAACACAACATGGCGCTACACCAACACATGCAAAGTCAATGTTTATAACAGAATTACTGAAAGTACAGTGAAGTGCATAAGTAGACATGGACAGAAAAAACGGTTATTTTAGTGGCCTTAAGACGGCCATAACTCTGTGCAAATAGATGTGTACACGCATTGACATGAAATGTTTCTGATTCTTTTTGCCCTCCTGCAGCATCGTTCTACAGTGGCATCCATGATGCACAGACAGGAAACTGTTGAGTGTCTTCGCAAATTCAATGCTCGCCGAAAACTGAAGGTACTCCTCCAAGACCCCTGTACCACCATTTGGTTTTTGTTGTAGTCTTATGTTGTTGTCCATACTGCTGTTGTGTTGCACCATTATTATAAAAATGACACCAATAATTCTTCTTACCCTCAATGCATTTTTGTAAATTTGATGAACACAAACGTGCACGTTGCCCTGTGATGCATATATTGCAGCGACCTTTGTAGGAGACCTAACTCTTTATCTGAGATGATCGGCGCTCTTTGATGCTGGTTAATCGTTGGTTAGCTGCACTCATTATGAAAACCTTAAGCTGTATTTGTTTGTGTCGCCGCAGTTTGTTTGCAGCCGTAAATGCAAACTCGCAGATGAATAGCTCCTCTGTTTTGTCACGTCATCTGAATGAATTTGATAAGAGAATACGTTTATTGACCTTGGACATGTGAAGATGCAGTTAATGGTGCCTTTTCCCACTAATGCAGCGTGCACATCGTGCGTGCATAATTAAACTAACAGTTAAGTCATTCAGACCTCACTAAATTTGGCTGTTGAATCCAATGGCACCGTTTTATTTAAAGCATCAAAATGGTAATGCCAGTGCTCCAAATGAATACGGAGCTGCGAGTCCAGAACTGAAATCCTGCGAAAATAAAGACTCCAGCACTCGTTATACCTCCTTCACTTCTCTTCTTCCTCTTCTCCTCCAGGGAGCTATTCTCACCACCATGCTGGTGTCCAGAAACTTCTCAGGTGGGTGTGCCCTTCGCCCTCGCCCTCCCACGCAGCACATGCAGAGGGAGCGGAGGAATAAGAGTGGATAGAGTCCTCTGCACCTCCTTTAACTCCCTCACCGCACACGTACTCACCCACTCGTGCTCAAAATAATGTTTTTGTGTATGAACAGGAGTTTGCTTAAAATACTAAAACCGAATTGAACTGCATATTTGTTTCAAGCTAGTGGAAGAAACGGTAGAATAATAATAAAAGTTATTGCTCATATTGTATTTAAGGATCTTAAATTGTGATATTCAGTCATGTATTATATATGGGGTTTATTTATGTCCTTGTCTGTGCTAATATATTTTTCCCTCTGTCTGTGTTTGTGTGTGCGCGCACGTGTGCTCTTTTATGCTGCCCAGAGTGCTTGTATGAGCAAGGAAAGCCTCAGCGTAGTCTCTCTTTTTTTGTATAAGCTTTGTTCTCAGCCTGAGTAACTGGTCAGTCAATGATTGATTTTCAACCTGGTTTTGATTTCACCCCAGGGCCTGGAAGTCCACAGGGGTGCATGTATTTGCTTGAGCCCATTTCTATCACACCTTGTTGAGTCTCTTTCAGTTTGCAGTGTGATATGCCTGGGCTGCAGCCAGCACACCCTGTAGCCTTCTAGAGCCACAGCCGAACATCGTGAGGTAGACCTGCATAATTTATATAGCCCCCTCCCAACTCTAGCATTTCTGTCCAATAGTGGGCCGGCAGCATACCAACTCTGCTGCTGCCGCCTCCTCAACTGCCTCACTGGCTCAGGAAGGTACGTCCCAGAGACACGCCCATCCACGTCCTCTCTATACATGCAGCTACTTCCTCAGTTCATAGTATGGGGCAGGCCTCCCCTCCTATTTCTTCCCCCTAACTCTTGCATGCAGCCTCTGCCAGCATCTTCATCAACATTCACATACAGATGCATGCATGCTCATCCAAATTCACGTAAGGTCTGATGGATGTGTCTTTGCTATGATGCAAAGATGTAATTTTTTTTAGTGACACAGTCATGCATATCAACATCAATCAATGGTCATGACAGTTAACCATTTACTCTTTTTATGTTTAAATCTCACCACTACTCAGTCTTGATCTTGTAACCCCCATTTCATCTCCCAAATTAGTTATCTGTCATCACTTCTAGCTACCTCTATCTTGACTTCCAGCTGACCCTGTATGCCCCTGTGCTCTTCCATGGCCATAGCTGTGAGGATGGGCACAGGGCAAGCTGACACAGGGGATGAGGAGGGGCATGTATCTTAGGGGCTGGAACTGACTCTGCAGGGGGCCGGCAAGAGCTGGGTTGGCGTGCTGCCATCGTCGGACCTGGGTCTAGAGGGGTGAAAGGGGTATGGTGTTCATTTAATTTTTTTTGTAAGCTTTTAGAACAAAGCAGCACAATAGGGAGTTGTGAAATGAGCTGTGAGGTGTAATTCAATTTTGCATGTGGAGATACAGTCTTAGAAGCTAAACTTACAAAGCTTGCAAAGCTTTGACTCAAAAACACTTGATTTCTCTTTTTGTGCCTTGCATTAGTTTCCTTGCGAGTCACCGAGTTCTCACTTGTGAGTTGATCTTTAACATCTTGGTCTGACTACTGCAAAGCCACTGGTCAGGTCTGGATGCATGCATTGGGTTTGTGCGTCGCCACGTCTACCACACTACAGAACCGCCCTGGGTCCTAGTTGGCAATAATCCAGGCAGACAATCTGTCCAACCCCACTTCCTGAAGTTAGACATGCATCTTCCGAAGCCACGTGATATGTGGGCATCCCCTTGGCCTTTTCCAGTTGCTTAGATCCTCTACATTGAGATACTGACCCGCTGGATCATGCACAGAGAATCGAGCCATGTGGTCATAATGTTGAAGCTGACATTTCTTCATGATGCAAGTAGTACGCCTCATCTAAGTCTCTATAAGTAACCATTTGTTTGACACAAAGTCATTCCAGTAGTACCCAAGGATCCTCTGAAGAGACCTAGAATCAAAGACATCCAGCCCTCGCCTTAGGTCACTGGTTTTCATCAAAGTTTCATAACCAATCCAGATAACGGAGATAAATTGGCAACTGGCTTTATGGACCCTACTCTCCATGATATCAAAAATCTTCACCTACGAGCAAGTGTAGGCAAAATACAAATGAGGGGCAGTCAAATAAACACAACGGAGCACCGCGCTCATCGGACTGTATCAACACATGTACAACAGGATACCACACCTCTGACTGGGTTTTGTGCACCCATTTCACAAATCCCACGTGTTCTTTTCATATAAATACTCATTGTTGACATGAAATGAATGCCATAACGGGTAACTGGTGGATGCAGAGGAGGTGGCGGAGAAGTTTAGAACAAGACGGAGGATGGAATTGCTATTGGATCCAGCTGTCGATACGTCACGATTGTGCACTCCTTGTGATAAATCCCTTGACATTAATGCCATCCTCTGTCTTCTCCCCTCCTCCTATCTGTTTTAGTATTTTGAAAAATGTTTCTGTGCCTCCTTGAAGAAATGCCATAAATCAACTTATCAGCAAGCCGTTTGTCAAACAAATTGCCTCTTTCAGCATGAAAGGCGGGACAGATATATTTTTTTCAAAATATTAAAAGCAGTTCTGCTGTTATCCTGCTAGGGAGGTTCAAGGGTGGGTGAAGGTCGACGATTCCAAAGGTGGCTCCATGGATCGAGAACATAGCAAAAATACACTGTAGAGCGAGTAAGATTCTCTGTCGACTTTTCAGAGTAGAGAATCTAATTTGCTTTACAGTGTCAGTTTCATCGCAGCTAACTTGGATCTCCTCTATAGGCAGAAAAGGTGAATGAGGAACGGTTGAGCCTGTGGGCAGGTGTTCTCTGTGAAAAGTGTGTTTTGTTTTTTTTTTGTTTTTTTGGGGCTGAGAGTCGGGGTGCCTGTGGTGGTCTGATTGTTGGCTAGAACTTTCTCATTGCGGGCTCTCTCACAGAAACTGGACCAGTTGGCCGTCTTTTTGTAAGTGTTGTGAATATGTGTGCCATCATCGCTCCAGGTTGAACACCTCAGTAAGGATGCACCAATACAACACGGGTATTGGTGTAGCGGCAATACCTGGCCTTGTTTTGATGAGTATCGGCCATAGATGACTGAGCCGCATGCATCCGGAAAACTGGTGACGGCTCACATCGTAGTGATGTAAACTGTGAGCAGCAGCTCCAGTGAGCAACACTGAATGAAAATTAGTGTGAAGTTGCCGCTGATGCCCATACACGCCTGCATTTGGCTAACCGTAAAAACATTTTAAACTGTGAGCAGCAATAGTGGCCAGATATATGGGAACGCAAACTCTCCAAAGCAATGCCTTGTAAATTAGTTCTTTATCAGTATTATCAGCATGTTTTGTCAAGTAATCATTTTATAACATTGTGTATCTAAAGCAGATTACCTGTGTGGCAAAATAAAGCCCCGTTCTCACTTTCACAGACATGCATCCCGAAAGGTCTCAGTTCCAACCCTTGTCTATACCTTTGGAAAACCTTACAGGGCACGGGAAGGCATCAGGGATGAACCAGGACATTTATCATTGTGCAGTGGTCATGTTTTAATAGCTGCATGAATTTCAAAACGATCTCTTTTCCGTTATAAACTTTAAAATAATTTGGGAATCCCTTGCATTTGCGTGGTTCCAATAACGTTGTACATGCTGCAACATCACTGGAAGTTTTTCCAGAAGCACCACGGTTTTACTAAAATTATACCACAGGTGTGCTGCAGTTGTTTTTGCACACGTCTCATAATACAAGTCCAGCACAGTACGTCATCAAACGGTGCGTTATGTCACATTCACGGGCAACCATACGGCGGTTTGCCACGGTTAGACTGTAACCTTCCAGGATGCATATTTGTGAAAGTGAAAACGGAGTTGAAGACTGATGGCAATGAAAGACTGGCGGGATCAACCACTGGCTTACATGCTATTAACATTGCTAACATTTAGCAGCTGGAGCTTAAAGGCCACTATCAGCACTGTGCAATTATTTATGTCTCGTTTTATTAGTGAGCTAAAAGTAAAATGGACCCGTGGACAGATGAAACTATGCATAAGATTTTTACAGCTTGGGGAGAAACATCAAATTTTTAATGCTGTAATGATGCTGAAATGGTAGTTACCTTTTGTAACTTCAGTTCTGTGAGTGTGTGTGTGTAGACTTCTCTGCCTCTGCACACACAGGAGCTGTGATCACATTGACCCAGCTGTAAGGTCTGTATTTGTATACAACAGCAGTATAATCCTAACACACCTGTTACACATACAGTTTAAACTGTACATCACAGTGTGTTGTCACTCAGAATGTGGTGAAAATTTAACCAAATGTCAAGCGTCATAAACCTTGTAGGAAAATATTTGTTGGGTTTAACAATAATCTTGGCAGAGAATTCCACTTAAAGTTTCGAAGTGACTTGTACCTGCAGCAAGGGCTGCAACTAAGAATTATTTTTGTAATCGATTAATCTATTGATTTTTTTTTTGTTTTTTTTCAATTTAATTATCATTATTTTTTGGGTAAGTCTGTTATCCTTTAGTTAATTTACCATTAAATAATAACCATAAATTCTACCTATAATTTTGAACCTTGCATTCAAATTGTTTTTTCATGAAAAGTGGTTACTTTTCAAATTTTTAAAACTCCCAACATATAAAATATATAAATTGCCAAAAAGTAAAAAATAAAATTAAAAATTTTTAAAAAAACAGTCATGGAAGAAAATCTAGCACACAGCTTTGCTTCTTACAGAGACACAAAAAGACAAAAAAATAAAATCCGAACAAATTTCATAGAGCTGCAACTAAATTATTTTCATTATAAATTAATCTGTAGATTATTTTACATATTAATCCATTGGTTTGCTTGGTCCATAAAATGCCAGTTAATGGTGGAAAAATATCGATCAGTGTTTCTCAAAGCCAAAGATGATGTCCTCAAGTGTCTTGTTTTCTCAACAACCCAAAGATTGTTTGCTGTCAGAGAGGAGTAAAGAAACCAGAAAATATTCATATTTAAGAAGCTGAAATTAGAGAATTTGGACATTTAAAAAAAAAATTTAAAAAAAAGGCTCAAAGCAATTAATCAATTAACAAAATATAACCCCAAATCAGAAAACGTTGGGACGGTATGGAAAGTGCAAAAAACAAAAACAAAAAAAAAACCCCGCAGTGATTGTGACATTTACTTTAACGTACATTTTATTGCAGACAGTATGAACTCAAGATATTTCATATATGTTTCTGATCAACTTCATTTTATAATATTCATCCATTCCTGCATTTCAGGCCTGCAACATGTTCCAAAAAAATTGTGATGCTAAAGCGTTTATCACTTTGTAATGTTGGCATTCCTTCTCGCAACACTTTAGATGTTTTGGCATGGAGTATACCAAGCAATGAAGCGTTTCAGGTGTTATTTTGTCTCATTCTTCCTGCAAACGCATCTTAAGGTGTGCAACAGTACCGGTTCATTGTTGTTGCATTTTTTCATTTCAAAATTCTCCACATTCTCTAATGGGGACAGGTCGGGAATGGGGACAGGTCAGTCCAGTATCCATATCCACTTCTTCCACAGCCATACTTTTGTAATGTGTGCAGACTGTGGTTTTACTCTTTGTTGAAAAAATGCGATGTATATTACCAAATGAAATGAAGTTGGCCAGAAAAAACATGAAATATCTTGGATTCATACTGTCTACAATGAAATAGAAGTCAAAGTAATTATCACAAACTTTCTGTGAGTTTTGCATTTTCCATATTATCCAAACTTTCTGATTTGGGGTTGTAGTTGGCAAGTAATTTAATAATTAATTGTTGCAGCTCTACTTGCACAATCATGTGCCTTTACATATAGAGAAACGAGAAGCTGTACACGGAGAGCACATGCCTCTCACGGTGTAATTATCACTAATCTTTATTACCTACACCAACTGGCAGGTTAGGGTTGCGCATTATATGTGATGTCATAAGGCTAATTATATGTGATGCCATAAGGCTGATTCTGGAAATACTGGGAAAGATTTTTGAATCAGATCTGCTCCTTCCTGAACCACAGACCATAAAGTTTAAGTTATCATGAACACAAACAAACAAGAACAATCACGTAACCTCAGCGCTCCTCTCTCAGTTGGCGGGGGTTGGGATTTTAATCAATTACACTCTCAGTGCAGGTTGCGATATCACATCGGTATCTAGTATCGGTTGGTTATCGGAAGAGAACAAGTTGGATCGGTGCATCCCTACTCCTCAGGCCTCCTCGTTTAATTGCTCAGCTTTGATACCACTTATCACTGCAAAATTCTGCCACATTGCAGCTGCTTTCATGCACCTTTCTCCAAGAGTGTGAGAGAAGCAAGATTTGACGGTTTGCTTATGATGTTCTCTTTTAACTCCATTATTGAAAAATGTAACTGAAGTGTGTACTTGAAGCATTTCATATGTTTATAGGTTTGCCTTGCTGCCTTTTCGCATGTGGGTGTCCTGTGTGTTAATATCCTACATGACGTGCACCTTCACATGCTTTACTGTTGCATCCCTTCCTGTTCGTCACTGAGTTCATATGTTGCTTCAGTGGTACGTCCCACGTAGTTTGGCCCATTTTTGTGGGCCGTCATTTGAGTGTCCTCATAGAAGAACAAGAGGTAAGGATAAATTTGGGGAGCCTATGATTGTGGTCCCATGCTGTGGTTATTGGTGTCCTGGTGCCTGTGCTGTAGGAACCGCAGCAAAATGAAGAACGGGTGACGTTTGCGCAATCAGCTCCCCTTCCCTGATTGTGGAATGAAGTCTTTCACTTTTTCAATGCTGCATGGCCAGGTCAAATCTGCACTTCAATGCAACCCTTGGGACTGGAGCATGAGTTGACACTAGATATTGTTTGCTTCTTTAAACACTGTGCTCCTCATATCCACCCTCTTCAATTAAAATACTGAACAGTGTTTCAATTTTCCTGTCTCCCACTTTTCCCTTCACATTTCTTTCTGGAAGGTAAGAACCACCAGATTAGATTTTGCAGGATGTGTGTGTGTGTGTATATAGTGTGTGTGTTGAGAGCTTTCAATCTACCAGGAAAAGCAGGCGGAGCCCTTGCAGGAAATCAATTATTTACATTACCCTAGCTTATAGCTGTCTGTCCTGGCGGCAGTTTGAGTCTGACCATCACTTTTCTTTCTGCATCTTCTGGGGTCTTACAGAGAGGAAATGGAATGAGGAAGTTTACTTTGCTCTCAGGTTTCTTCTCATCCTCAGATGGCAACGAATTGATTAGAATGTGAATGGATTTTACAGGGTAGAAACCTGTCCAGCCAAGAAAAGAAAGAAGAAAGGAAAGGAAAAAAAAAAAAAAAAAAAAACACCCAAGAAATCCATTACATGCATGTTGTGCACTGGCAAAATTGATACCTACATAATCATAAGTGCATGGGTATTGGGATTTCATGGATCTGTTGCTGTATGAATGAAGTGCTCCTTAAATTGTGATTTTTTTTTTTCTTTTTTTCTTTTTTCTTTTTTTTTTTTTTTTTTTTTTTTTTTTTTTTTTTTTTT
>OMMV01019286.1:1589-16617 GCA_900302635.1 Chatrabus melanurus
TCGCCTCCCTTTATCTGACACCTCGCTCTCCCCCTCCAGCACCTCAGGCATGATTGACCTCGCCGCGTGCTTCCGTGCGCGGACGCACACATTGATAAAAGCACGTGCTCAAACGTAACCCCGGCCCTCGATTTCTGTTTGCTTAGCAGAAACGGCGAATCAACAGTTATCGATTTTCATGTCGCTGGCGCTCCAGGTAAATTGTTTGAGGGACTCGGCTGTGATGAATATCAGATTTGAGATCAGAGGAGAGCAGGAAAAAAAATTGGATGAGAGAGAGTGGGGAAAAAAAGAGGAGCAGGAGAAAATGCTGACCTTGCTGACTTCTGTCAGTCTTCTCCTTTCTTCTCTTTTCTTCGCTCTTGCACCTTCTTTTCTCTCGACTTTTACCAGTTCTCTCGTTCCTTATAAATATTCACTTTCAACAATCACCCTGACTCCACTCGCTGCTCTCATCCCCCGTCTTTCTCCTTTGCATTCTATCTTTTTGAAAATGTGGCAGGCTGATCCCTCTTAAAACCAATCAATAGAAGCGATTTCACCCTAAGTAAAATGTGATGTGTTTAGCAGCCGTATCATACCTCATCTGTGTATATGTGAAGGACACTCAGGGTACGATTATGCTGCGAGTATAACGAGCTGTCTAACCAGAGTTTGGAGTGTCCATGTGGGGCTGAATGGCGCATGTTGAGTTGAAAATGTTGCAGTTTTTCAACATAATGTCCACACAAATCTGCCAGCACACATTACTAAAAAAAAAAAGAAAAACCTTATTATGTTACGCTACGAAAAGTGGATTTCATTATACACAGTTGCCAGTGCGTAAGGATGATGCTGTGCATCGTGATGACAATGTGATAAATTCCTGGAAGAGTCTATATATTGGACACGCTGTAGACGTACTAAAGAGATGTGATAACACACACACACACACACACACATATATATATATATATTATTTTTAACTGAAGATTTGTATGTCATCAGAAATTACTTTTTGGAAACTGAAAAGAAACCGGAACAAGCACACTTCCTGTATTAAGACGACTGCCTCCTATTCATCCATCCAAGAGGCCAGTTGACCTGTCCAGAAGCCTGGACAGGCCTAGCCTAGCTTGTGATATTCCAGTGAGTTGAGCTACTTATTTTTTCCCCCTAAACCTTGGATGACTTTTACACTCATGAGGGGTGGTTATAATTTGCATCACTGCAGGGCCAGACTTCAGGTTACGCGCACATTAGGCCGAGGTGTCACTGCAGGACCAGACTAAAAGCATTGTAAATCTAACATGATGACTTTACTTGAAAACAGATGGAAAACCCATTGCCTCACTTTCCTCAACTAAACATGGAAGTAAGACTCAAGTTAATTCATGCACATATAATAATTTCACTAGATTATTACGTCTAAGTTTACTGTACATGTGGCACGTGAGGCAATCGGTTTCCCGACGTTTTTTCAGGTAAACTCAACTTCTCAGACTTTACATTGAGGTTACGCGTACATTAGGCAGAGACATTACTGCAGTGTCATACTAAAGCGTTATTTATGCTCAACATTAAATAAGGATATGGATACAAATGGAGCCTTCTGTTTGCACTGTGTTCATTTCTTCCGTATTTGTGTCCATTTTCAAAAAGCTTACAAATACAGATGAAATGGAGCAGTACCACTGGAAGTCAAGTGGGCTGTGTAGCCAATAGTTCAAGTGAGATAAGACCTTAGGCCAACACCTGGGCCAATGTAGAGGACATACAGTATTGTGCAAATGTTTTAGGCAACTCATTAAAAAAAAAAATTAAAACAAACAAATAAGCAAATGCCCCCAGGCATCATCATCAACAGAAAATCATGTGAAATGCCCACCCTCTAAAAAAAATACAACATAAATAAAATATGAGATTATTATGTTTTCGTTTTATTAAAGTAACCAATCAATTACTAAGTTACAAACCTCATTTAAAAAAAAGCAAAAAAAACCAAAAAAAATAATAATAATAAATTTTTTTTTTGATTTCCTTGTGTCTCTACTGCCCAGTACTTGACAACACAAAGACAGTTGCTGATGGTCAATCAGTAATAAAAATTATTTTAAGAAATCTGATTTAACATGATTTTCTTAAAAATTTGAAGAGACACCCTCAAACAAATTATGTCATTTTATCACCTGAAAGAAATGATTCATTCTTTTTTTAAAGGTGAGATGTAGTCAGACATTTTACATATTTATTCATAAATATGAACTATTTAACAGGTTCTCTTTATACATTTTTTAGACACATTTAATATGCCTAAAACATTTGCACAGTACTGTATGTATGTGAGCAGTGACGTTACATCATTTGAAATGTACGTATAGATTTCTGTATGTAAATGAAGCATAAATGAGCCTTTAAGATTATGTACACACATAGCTAACTAATTCATCAATTCCTGCTTAATGTCAAGTGCTGCCAATTCCATCACACATCCTTGATATACACCACACAATTAACCTCGCCTCTTCTCACCTTCAGCACAGTTCTGCCCTTTGTAACCGATGGAGCACACGCAGTTGCCATCCGTGCAGGTTCCGTGGCCGCTGCAGAGAGGATCGATACACTGTGTGACAGGGATGTCGCACTCAGGTCCCTTCCAGCCACTGTAACACACGCAGGAGCCCTTGTCGTATTGGCCGTTGCCACTGCACAGCACTGGGCATGCCGCTGAAAGAAGGAGCAGAGATAAAAACAAAAATTATCAGACTTTTCGCAAAGGCAGGGAAAAACCACACACCTGCCTTGAGCCCACCAACAGTTCACCCCGAAGGAGGGTAAATAGAGTGGTAACGGGGGCTGCAGAGTGGCAGGAAGAGTAATTACAGGCAGAGGTAACTAAACTATTCATCAAAGCTGTCTATCCCAGGTGAGCCCAGAGCCAGAGAGACGACAGCTAGGGGAGCTGCCATTCATCATCATCGTCATCTTGTCTCAGCTTCACCTTAGGCCGTATGCTATTCAGCTTCTCTTAAACCACTATATTGTTCACACAGCACAGAGCTGAACATGAAACAGTCCTGCTTGTATAATTAAAGTGTCCGATAGCACCTCTTCTGATAGAATAAGACCATTTCTAAGCAACTAATACCTTTGGAGCAGTCCATGCCGTGGAACCCTGGGAAGCAATGGCACACACCCGAATTACACTCTCCGTTACCATGGCAATTGCGCGGGCACTCTTGCACTGAATCTGTGAAAAAAAACCCCAAAGTGAGAGAGAGAGAGAGCAAGAGAGAGCGAGAGAGAGGGGATGGTGAGAGAGTTTGACGGCAAGCATCAAAGCATTCGATTAAATCATTGGCACCAGTCATTCTTAAAGATACTATAAATCCAGTCGAGGAACTCAGAGACTCACAGGCATCAAAAGCATATATTCTCTCTTCCACGATGGCATGCATTCTCTTTGAGTGCATTTTTCACACAGTGGGGACAATGCATTTTGAATCAGCGGTTCCTCCAGACAGTATCTGTTATCCATCCACCATGGGGAAAAAGTACAGTAGTTCTCCATTACACACAAACTTTCTCAAACCATTCTGGGGCTCTTATTCTCCTTTTATCTATTCTGACCCTCTTCTTTTACCCTCTCTCAATTTTTTTGGCTGTGTACGACCCAATTAAGCCCGCCAAGCTCATTCAATCAATCGTCACACATTTGGCTGTTTGAGTGTAACTAGTCTGGCTCAGAGTCCTTCGACTCTGGGCTCTATCTTGACAGCGGGGGCATAGCACTTGGCGCAAATGCTTTTGGGGCATATCTAATATCCTTTTGCTATCTAGAGGTTGTGTAAGTTGAGCGCAAAGGTGGGTGCTGGGTGCAAAGGGATTGGATTTACTCTGTTCAATCGTCATGGACGAGCTCTGGGCTTAACATATCAACCAATTAGAGTGTCACCTGTCATTTCCTTTAAACTGGGGCTCACAAAGCGAACAGCACTGTGGCATTAAGTGGATGCAAGTGAGAGGTGTGAGAGGTTTTCTGGCTCAGAAACGAACCTGCTCAGAGCAGAATCAGCTTGCAAAACAGACATAACACTCAAAGTTTCCATGACATTTGTATCAAAACATATATATATATTTATATGTGCAGGCCTGCAGAGGAATCAGTGAACACTCTTCACGCATAGCAGATATACGTAAAAGGTATTGAACACCATAATCTATATATATAGATATATATAGATATATATCTATATATATCTATATATATAGATATATATCTATATATATGCGTGAAGAGTGTTCACTGATTCCTGTGCAGGCCTGTGCACCTAAGATACTCTTTCAGCTGGCCTCTGAGATAGACCTCACACACAAATTCTTGAATGAATGACGCTACCACGATCTGTCTCTTGCAGTAGTTCTAAAGATAAGTTAAGAACTGTCCTGTACATTTTTAACTGGATATTTGCTGCTGTGTGCTCTCTGTGACTGCTATGTAAATGTTGTGCACTTTGGCAGAGAGAGAGTGAGCTTTCTTTTTCTGTTAATGTTGAAGTGTGTGATTTGTGTTTGTAAATTATGTTCAAAGCATGGGTTAGTTTATGCATATTAAAATGTGTATTACCAGCAGTCTACATTTTCATTACAAACCATCCTTAAAGTCCATGCCTCTTATGAAAACTGAACTCCCCCCACCCCCAAATCTGTACATAATCTTCCTTCTGGAGGAAGGAAAGCAGTGTAAAAATAATTTACAAACCAGAATTGTTAAAGTTTTTTTTCACCCCATTAGGTATTACTTTTATTTTGTTGTTAAATTTAGTTTCCAATTCAGTTTCATGGTCCTATGATGTGCTAGTACATTTATGAAAACTGACTAATTATCTAAAATAACTTGATTTGGGTTAAACTTTTCACTTCTGAACTAATTTCACCAAATAACAGTTGTGTTTTAATTGCTGTGCCTAAATGGTGCTTTCTCAAAGAGGAAAGCTCAGTTTGGCCAATACCGAGTTATTCCTTTACCTAGTTACCTAGTTATACCTAATTATTCGTTTTCCACATCACTGTGTGCAGAGACTGCGTGTGTTGTGAATGTGCCATTAGGCTTTCTAACAATTGCGCATTTTATATACCAGAGATACGCTGCACTGGACTTCAGACCAGGTTTTTGGTGGTCTGTGGTGCAAATACTTTCTGCGTCCTCATGATTGCATTCCACCTGCAGGGCATCTGACCACACCTGTGCACACCACACATGAAAACCACAGCTGCATCCAGTACAAAGTAGGAATGATGTTTGTGTAGCCAGGTGCTCCTTTGCACTGGGTAGAAGAAGGGTCCTTGTGTGTTTGTCCATACACAACTGTAATGCTCTTCCCAACCTTTAGCTCCTCTTAAACCATTTCATTACTAATGCTAAGGATGAATTTTGGACTTGTTTGTCTTCGTGTCTCATGCTTTCACTCTTCTGTCTTCTCTCTTTGCACAAAGCATTACTCAGCCTATCCACACTGCCTCCCCCTCCCCCCGCACTCTTCCCAACCTCAGCCCCTTATTTCCCTCTTACACTCATGCCACCTTCTCTTTCACTGTTCTCTTCAGATTGTCCTTCCATCCCTCATTCTACTTCATTCCATTTTGGCTTCGCCCCACTATTATGTCTTCCTTCAGCTCTCTCTCTCCCTACTCACTCTAATTCTGCTCTCGCCGCCTCTGCATCCTTTTTTCCACTCCTACTGCTGAAAGCTGTAATGCCAGATATTGACAGTGAATGATTTTCTCCCTCTTTGACTCTTTTCAGCCACCCCCTGTCATCCCAATCGTGTCTAAAGTTTAAAATGTTTAGAGAACTGTTTGGATACTAAAAACAGGCCACATACAGAGATGTGTTAGCATCTTATTTGAATCAGTTAAATTTTTCCTGTTGCCTACATCCTGTCATGTCACACATCATGCACCCAAGCAGATTTTTGGACTGGTTGTATTGTCTTGATTTCACCCAAAGTTGAATGATAGGTATTTTTACCTGTGATTCTTCACATTCTCTTCAGTTTATGTCTTAAGTTATTTTTGTAGCACATTATTGAAATGTGATGTTTCACATGTTAAAACAGGCTATTCTGGTCTTTTTCATGAAGCTTGTTTAATTTGCACAAATAGAAATTTCAATCTTTTGGGATAATAAAGACAAACAAGGGAAATGATGAAACTTTGGATTTTTGGGGGAAAAAAGAGCTTTTTTAAAAATTTTTACTTTATTTTCTGTATAGACAAAGCATTGTTGCTATTGATGTTCTGACTGCTCAGGAAACATGCAAAAGACTATATTTATCTTTAAAGGGCGGACAAAATAAGCCTAAGCTTCAGTCTATGCCTTTTTTGGTCAAAGAAGAAATGAATGAAATGAATGAAAGAAAAGAATTGTGTAAGGTCAGTTTCATACTGATCTGTTCATTTGGTTGTTTATTTATTTATTTATTTTTCTTTCTTTCTGATTGTTCTTCTCTATATATGATTGATTCTGCAAACTATTGTAATTGTACTCGGTAAATGATCGGAAATAAATCTAAATCTAAATCTAGAAACTTCGGGTCTCCAAGTAATTTAACCTATTCTACATGGTTCCTAAGATCTGAGGAGTGGACAAATTTTTATTGATTTTGGCTGTTACCATGGAAACACCTTGGCTTCTGACAAAGTAATCCATTACAGCCAATAGAAACATGTATCTGGCAATTAATTTGACACCAAATTCAAATTCCGGACAGGTTGAATACAGCGTGCTGTGCATAATATTTATATTGTTAGCTGGGTTGGTATGTCAGTTGTGCATGACACATCTATGTTCTGAAAGTATGTTTTTAACCTCTCTACATATGTACAGAATGGTTTGTGGAATGTTATCCTCTTCAGATATGTGTGTGTCAAGTGGACCAGATTCTAAGCTCTTCAAAGATGGTTTTTGAATGCACTCTATCAATTTATGGCTTGGCAAACACAAACTTGAAACTCAGTATGCGGTCCTGCCTCCTTGAGAACGCTGTGTTGCCAGTGGCAACATTGTGTACTCACTGATGATGAGCGTTTTTGCACTTTGTGAATGTGTAATGCCACTTAAGAGGAGAAAAGCCATCTTACAGAATATGTCTTATCACTTTTACGTCAGTATCATGCAGCAAATGGTTTGGTCTCCCTGTGTCTAGCTCCAAAATGCCAACGCTTAATCCTCATGATTGATTTCTTTCCCTCCAGTAACTGATGACTGCAAACACAGAATCTGTCTTACCCATCACATTCGTGCTGAACGAAACAATCTCCCTCTCCCGACCATCATTGTAGAAGGCCAGGTGCCAGGCACCGGCGTCCAGGTACTGGACAAACACGGCCTCATTGAGGACCACTGTTTGGATGCTCCGCCTTTCCCTTGGAGACTCCACCACACTCCACTTCTCCTTCCCATCCAGACGCTCCATGTAGTCATACTGTAGGAGAAAGAGAGTGAGAGTTCAATGAAAGTGAGACTGCGAGTATGAAATATATGAACTGCTGTGGTGGCACTTTTTTTGACTTTGAAAAATGACCCATAGTTGTATATGCAGCGAGATTAAAAGATAAGGGAAAGCAGCTATGGCTGAAAATTGCCAGGAAAGCATGAAGGGTGTAAAAGAGAGATTTTTGAGGAGTGCCATTCTTTTGGGGTTTCTAGGAAACATTACACTGTAGTTCAGTGCCCACATCTATGTATTCTTTAAGAGTTTGAGGTCATTTTCAAACCAGTTTTTGTTCTTCAAGAACAAAGAAAAAACTACATTGATACATTGTCATTCCAGCCTTTTTCTGGTTCATTGTGCTCTTATTACAAATAAAAAATCTAACATAAAGCTTATTCTGACTGTGCTTGACTGATTCTTGATGTATTTTTTTTTACACATACAGTAAGAAGCATTTGTGTGGTAGAAGATTTTTTTTGTCAGCAATGGTAAATAATTTATCATCAGTGGATAATATATCTTGTAGTGTTCCTCAAGGATCAAATTTGGATCTAGATTTGTTCACCTTATATGCACTTCCCCTTGGACATTTAATGAGGCCCTTTTAATATTTGTCTTGTTGATATACTGATTATAGCCAATCATATACTTTATGTATCCCCAATATGACTTTGAAACTAAAAATTATATAGTGTATTATACTGTAGTAAATATTAGATGGCAGGCTGTAACTTTCATTTTAACACAGCTCTCATCTGTACCCAGTGTTCTCCTCAAGGCCTTGGGTCTTTGAAAACTGTCAAATAAGTGACCCTTTGTTACTTTTTTCAATAAGGAAACATTAGCAAACTCATGCATATAGTTTCTCAAACTAAAATTGAAATTATCTTCCACATTTGTAAACAATCTTGCGTATATTACTTTAATTGTATATTTCGGGACTTTATAATCTTCAAATACACCTTGTACTGCAGTGGGACCCAGAGTAGTACCATCTCAGCTTACCCATCAACTTCAGCTGCCTTATGTCACCCTTGGGGGCCCTGATATGTTACAAGGGTGTAGGCGCACAGAACCCCCCCCACACTAAGTCGACAAGGGACATAGCTACTGGGAAACAAACCCAGGGAAGATAGATCTTCTTCAACTGGTCTAAAATGTTTCAGCAAGACTTTTATCAAGGTCATCCAAGATATTCCATTTAACACTTATTTGCTTTGCTTTGCATTTGGCTTCCCATTAAATTTAGAATTATTTTTAAGATTTTATTATTCATGTTTGGAGCTTTGTGTAGTCAGAAACCATCCTACATCACTGAGCTACAACAACCTTACTTTCACCTGCAACAGGTACATGAAATCTTCTGGTTAGGGTCTACTGTCTGTTCCTCGCATGTGGCTCAAAAACCAAAACAAAGCAAAACTTTTCATATTGTGGGATCTACATTATACAACTCTCTGTCTTTTGCCCAATTTTGTGTGGACTCTGTGCACACACTTTAAAAGCTGTTCAAAGCCCATCTTTGTAAGCGTGCTGTGAATTAGTCTTTTTATTTTCTTGTCATTGATTTGTTTTCTGTTTTTAATTGGAACAAAATCTTCGTCAATTTATATGCTGTATTAATATACTTTACATACTCTCTTACTTGTGACAAAAAGCTCAAATATGTGCTGATGAATATTATTACTTTCAGGGTGGAGGATAGGCAAGCACCCCTATTTTTAAAAAAACACGATAAAAATTTGTTGGAAGATGGTTCTTGAGAATCATGATGGGGTGGCGACTGGATCGGTTCCTCAGCCACAAAAACCAGGCAGCACCAACAGGCTTGTCACTAGGAGGGAAGATGTGATTCGGTACAAAATAATGATGAAAACCCAACATGTCATCTTGTGGTCGATGGTGTGTTCCTTGATGGTATAGCTATGGTCCAGATGGTAAATCTTGATACAGCAAAGACATTCCAGGACCACGGTGACAACAACTTTTATCCACACATGAAAGCCCATTTTGAGAATATGAGCCATCTTAATGGGATTTGCATCTCAGATAGTCTGAAAGATAAAACAAAATGGATGAGAGGTAAAGGAATCATACGATGTGTGATTCCTGCTTCTGTGATACCAAAGAACTGAAAAGAATTCTCTTGTGTTGATGACAAAAAAGAACTGTCGATGTTTCTTTCTCAGCAGGTAGCTCAGTGGATAGGGAGCTGGCCTGCCAATATGCAGACCTGAGTTTGAATCCTGCTTATGCTACCTGTGTGTGTCCTTGGACAAGACGCTTATGCCGGTGTCACATTATCATGTATTTGCTTCCAGTATGCATTGCGTATTTGAAATTTAATTTATGGCCCGTACACGGAAAAAAACCTTTATTTTTGAGGCCGTACATTTTTGAGGCAGCTGGCGGGGAGACACACAAAGTCGCACGTGCATGCACATGCACACACAAACATAAAAAACAAAACAAAAAAAGACCAGGCTTCTGCACTTTTTTTTCTTCCTACAGTCACTGTGGGGGGGGGGATATATGTGCTCTGCAGAGGTGTGCGAGCAGGTGGGTGCTCTGACGTGTCCCGTTCCACCAGTGGATTTTATTTTTAATCTACATATAGAGCTGTGCATTTTGCAACACGCGCTACACTTCAATAACCCATTGAGAATTAAAATTATTGTAATGATGATCAGGCGGAGGTCTGGTGCGGATAAATCAGAGAAACTCTTTAGTGTGGGTGGATGATTTGTCTGTGTAGGAGAGTCCATTCACAATAAGTAGCTGCTCCGTAAAGGCTCGTAGACTTTGTGCACCCTACAGTAGACTTTAAGTGGACTTTAAGCAGAGTTTCCGCACTGTTCCAGTAAAACACCTGCAGGAGGACCTTCCTGAAGGTTTTAAATATTTCAGCACTCTCGCCCCGTAAGTTTTTAATCCTGTGAGCATTCCCGCAGACCCCCACAGTGTTTAAGAACGCTTCCCTTAAAGCTTGCGTAACCTCTGTATTTTTAAATTTAAAAAAAGAGCTTCTACGGGAAGCAAATACGTGGTAGTGTGACAGGAGCTTTAATCTACATTGTCTCAGTCCACCCAGCTGTAAAAATGGGTACCGGCCTTGGCTGGGGAAGTAAATGTGAGGCATCATTGTAAAGCACTTTGAGCATCTGCTAGATGGAAAAGTGCTATAGAAATGCAGTCCTTCATTCCAATGGAGGATGGAAAATAAGTCAACACAGCAACTGCTGAACAAGTCCGTTGTCCTTCCATATTGTTGAATTTGACAAAGTTTTCAAAGTGTTTATTTCTCGGGGTTTGCCGACGTATCTCTGGCTACGTTGGAGACTGTTAGAGAAAGTTAAGCTCCGCTAGTTGCCGCTAGCCTCTGCCAGCCGCCTCTAGCCTCCGCTGGCTAATGTTTGGGTGCTGCTTCGCCCAGCCTGCTCAGTATCATTGGACAGTGGTGTGTTGAACCCCTCTCCCGCACGTTGGCATGTTGTGTTTGAGTTTTGCTGCCAAAATCAGGTACCGTGATATTTGCTGACGTTTGGCCACTTTTCTTGACCTTTTCCTGCATTCACCAAATGCTGGGGTAAACGTCATTGTGTGACTGTGCCTATACATGGAAAAATGTGATATAAATACACTCTATTTTATTCTGTGATACATAATAGCCTTGGGATCATTCATTTGATTTTTCAGATTTTAATGAATATTAAACAAAATCCTGGAATTCAGATATAAATTCTGATTCATATCTTTGCTTTGGAGCAACTTTGGTGTTAGGGTTATATCTTTGGTACCAGGGTTATCTTCATGAAGACGAAATACAATTTTATTGAAAATATGTATAATTTTGAGGATGACTAAGGGGTTAAAAATATACAAAATATTGATAATTAGGTCAGAGACCTTTCAAGGTCACCTGCGGTCACATACAAAATGCCTCCACATCTGAAATAATACCTTTGGGTGTGTACAAGGTTAGCGCTTTAGTCATAAAATGCACAACACCTTCCATATCGTATAAACTTATCTGTGCCACTAATGTGCCAAGATACAAACCCACACTAAAAGACCCCAGCATCCAAAACACCTGACAATATAACAGAAAAGTGTTTAAACATGAAAAATCAAAGAAAAAAGACAAGTCACAGGTGACTTCCATTTCCAGAAGTTTTTCATTCCTGTTGCTATTCACAAAGGTAATGACTTTGAAATGAGTTTTGGCACTTCAAAATGGAACCAGAAAGAGACAGACAAGGAAGAGTGGCTCAGAGAAGAAGAGAAGGATGATTATGTAGAGGTGGACAATGGCAGAGAAGAAGACCAAGTGCTGTCGTCTCAGATGAGTTCACTATCTCTGCGCTCATGTGCTGACCCACATACCTGTTGTCACAGTTGTTGATTAGATTCCTATTATCAGCAGATGGATCACACAGTTGTAATAACAGTTTATTGTCTGGTTGGTCCGCTTTCCGTTTTCACCACAAGTAAACTGCACCAGAGTTTATTGGGACGAGATCAAGACCCCTTTCTCAAATGGCTTTCTGTGTGATTGATTTGTTACACACTTGGGTGTGTGACAAATCAAATTGCTGTAACCTTGATTTTGGTGTCAAATTTTTCCCAACATACAATACCCAGTTCCTTTCTGTATTATTCAGAAAAAAAGTTGAGTTTGAACAAATAGAAACTTGGGGTCTCTGAGTAATTTGAGCTTGAAATCTGCTCACAAGCCTCAATGGTTACTGAAAAATAGCAACATTGGGGTCATAGGACAAATCAAAGAGTTCCAATCATTTTCAGGAAATATGTAATTTGAAAAAAATAGAAATAGGAGATCTCTGAGTCTGTTGTGTAGCTGCAAAGGATACTGAGATCTGAGTAGTGTGTGGGTGTTGCGGATTTTGGGTGTAAGGCGGTGGCAGGGTAGTGTGTAGCGAGACAGGATCAGATGGTTGTTTGTAGGATGGCATTGGATGTGAAGAAGAGGAAGTGAGCAAGGGCTGAACCAAAAATCAGATGGTGGAAATTAAAGGAAGAAGACATCCATCCATTTTCTAAACCCACTTATTCCAGGAAGAAGACAGTTTTGTGAAATTTAAGGAGGAGGCGATACAGGTGCTGGGTGGTGGTGAACAGATGCTGGGGGGTGACTGGACAACTACTGCAGAAGTGGTGAGGAAGACATCTGAGAAGGTACTTAATGTGACATCTGGACAGAGGAAAGAAGACAAAGAGACTTGGTGGTGGAATGAGGAAGTACAGGAAAGCATAAGGAGGGAAAGGTTGGCAAAACAAGAATTGGGATAGTCAGAGAGATGAAGAAAGTACACAGGTGTACAAGGTGATGTGGCATAAGGTGACGAGAAAGGCGGTAAAAGATAAGCATACATGAAGCGATGAGAAAAGAACTTGTACTGATTGGCCAGACAGAGGGACCGAAGTGGAAAGGATGGGTAGCAGGTTAGGTTGATAAAGGATGCCGATGGCAATGTGCTGACAAGTGAGGAGAGTGTATTGAGAAGATAGAGGGAGTATTTTGAGGAGCTAATGAATGAAGAGAATGAGAGAGCGAGAGAAGGCTGGATGATGCGGAGAGAGTAAATCAGAGAGTGAGATGGATTAGTAAGGACAACTATGAAGAGGATGAAGAGTGGAAATGTGGTTGCTCCAGTGGAGGCATGTAGATATTTAAGAGTGATGACTGTGGCATTTTTAACCAGGTTGTTAAAATCTAGGGAAGTGAGAGCATGCCTGAGGAGTGGAGAAGAAGTGTACTGTTTCCATTTTTTAAGAATAAGGGTGATGTGCAGAGCTGTAGTAACTAAAGAGACATAAAATTGATCAGCTACAGCATGACTTTATGTAAAAGAGTAGTGGAATCTAAGATGAGAGAAGAGATGAAGATCTGCGAGCAGCAATATGGTTTCATGCTGTCAAAGAGCACTGCAATGTTTGCCTTGAGAGGGCTGATGGAGATGTATAGAGATGGTCAGAAGGAGTTGCATTGTGTGTTTTTGATTGAGAGAAAGCTTGTGACAGGGTGTCAAGAGAAGAGATATGGTATTGTATCAGGAAGTCAGGAGTGGCACCGAATATGTGAGGAAGATGCACAGCAAAGCACAGGTAGACTGTCTGGAAACAAAGTGAGAGAGGTGGGATTGAGATGGACTGGGCATGTGCAGAGGAGGGATGCTGGGTATATGGGGAGAAGGATGCTGAGGATGGAGCCACTATAAGGAGAAGAGCAGGTCAAAGAGGAGGTTTATGGATGTGGTGAGGGAGGACATGCAGGATGTTGGTGTGAGAGAAGAAGATGCAGAGGGCAGGGTGCCATGGAGATAGATGATCTTCTGTGGTGACCCCTCAGTTTCTAACAATATGCTATTTTGCAGCTCATAGAAACTTCTGTCTTGCAAATAATTTGACACCAAAATTAAGACAGTTCCTCAAATATGGCACAAGATCCATGGAAGCACGTATGGACAGACAGCAGGGCAGGTTGAACATTTGGCAAGGGAGCTATGAGCAATTTGTTATTTATTGAATAAGTCAGGTCAGTTTAGTCAGGGTGGTAAATTAATTGGGTTGGTGTGCAGGTCACTCAATTTCAAGGTGAAACAAATGTTTATTTTGTTCTCCATACAGAGAATACGGAACTACAGAGACATAGTGATAAATATAATAATCATTCAGGCCACTGTCACAAGGGCACTGAGTAACTATTTAGGATCTAGCTGTGTTTTTATTTGCTGAAAGGAATGTCATATTACCTGTGCATGTGAGGGAGGCAGGCCTTTGCGAATGTACACTCCGAACAGTGCGTCCTTGCCCAGGGAGATGTTGAACTTCAGAAATTGAGGTTGGCCGAGATGCAGCAGGGACCTCCAAAATACTCCTGGTGGGACTTCTTGGGTCACGCGCCTACCAACGTCAATGTTGCCTGTGTCTATACTGCTGTTACGGCCTGCCCACGGACCTGCAGCAAAAGGAAAATGATTGGAATAATCTGTGATTATGGTCATTGGCTGTGAAAGTCAATAGATAATCATCACTGTTTACTGCAAATAATCTGCAATAAAAATTCATGGCCATTACAGAGTAGAGGTTGAGCATCATTAGCTCTGCAACCTGTGTACACAATTTACATTAAAATTATCGCCGTTAGCCGAATACAAGAGGGATGCAAAATTATACCTTTGTATCAAAGCCTGCACACAGAACTGTGGGGCAGCTTTCCAAGTAAACACACAGACAGACACAGAATCCTGCAATCAGGTCTGCACGTTGGATCTCAGACAGGAAAAGATGTGAGAGTGTGAGTGCGCGCTTTTGCGCGCCGAATAGCGAGGAAATAAAACTAACAACGAGAAGAACAACAGCGGCGTCTGGGCTCGACAGCTGGGGAACACAACACACCAGTCCTCTCATTAATACGGAATACAGACAGAGAGCAGCAGCCCACGTGCACCTATAGAACATGCTGTGTGGGTTACGGAGCGAGATTGAGCGAGTGAAAGAAGAATAGATGGAAAACCACATGAGGGCCTTAA
>OMMV01019309.1:8575-20049 GCA_900302635.1 Chatrabus melanurus
CCACAACACTGAGGCACCTGCGTGTTGGATCATGCATTGAGAAACGCACCACATGACCAAAATTTCATAGCTGATGATCCCTGCTTGCAAGTGATACTTGTCATCTGAGTCTCCTGAAGTAACCGCTCTTTTCACACAAAGTCATTCCAACGGTACCCAATGATCATCTGAAGAGACCTAGTACAAAAGACACCCAATCGGCGCCTTAGGTCACTGGTTATCATCCAAGTCTCACAACCATACAGTAGGACAAGAAGCACCAGGGGTATCATCCTTTGTGTACGCACAAAACACACAAAACGGGACCTGAAAGAGGCATACGCCACTTCCCATGCAAACATTGTGACCTATAGAAACAAATGTGATGGCAGAATGTGCATATTTGTACAGAAACTCTGACCCATGCGTACGAACATTTTGGAGGCAATTGCCGACTCAGCTGGAGATGGCGAATTGAAGCCAAATTGTCGGAAAAATGTGAATGGCATCATTACACATGTAATGATGCTTTGTGCTAGTGAGTCATAACTCATACATTTAATTTCACTTAATGACACACATCACATATACATGTACTTTATTATAAAACAATCAGCAGTTTTATTTGTGATAGTGAGCCATAATTATTCCATAAGGACATTTCAATTGTAAAACATATAGGCCGAATCAGATCTTAAATCAAACTACATTTTTAATATTTCATCAGCGCTGTTTCGCACCACAGCTGTTGAAATGTAAATATATTAGTGGTGGACATGAGTGGATTATCGCCATCATTTGGACAAGGTGAGAAGCAATCAGTCTGATTGCATTAACAGCATCTACAAAGTGTTGCCACTCACTGCATTGTTTTTTAAATTTGTCACCCCACTGCTGTGACCATCAAACAAAATGTTTTTATTCTGGTCTCCACCTCATCCACAAGCACCTCGATTTCTGTTTCAGAAAACTTTCTTTTCTTGCACTTCCTCTTGGTTGCCATGACAAGTAAACGTTTATCGGGCTTAATTTGTAGGCTTAAATATTAATGAGGTGTTTGACATTGACCATGTGTTCTACTGCAAAGATATCGGCAAAGACCTCTATCAAGCAACCTCAGGACTCCATAAGCTCTTCCCAGGAGTCTCTCAATCTCAAAGGCCAAGGACCCAGAGACATGAATGTCACTACCACGATAAATGAACAAAATGAATAAATTATCTAGAAGTTCAACACTTTCACCGTATACAGATACACTTCTGATAGCCGAATCCAGAAAGTCATTGAAAGCCTGGATCTCAGTCTTGAACCAGGACAATCGCAAACCCAGACACTCCGATTTCTTAATCAGCTTCTCAAGGAGGCGCTATATTCACGCCAGTATCTGCACAAATACTTTGTGTCAAGTTCAAACATGGCTGAACTGACACCTAAATTTGGACTGATGTCCAAATACAAACCATCTTGTACTGATGACATCTTCCATTTTCCAACACTTTTGGGAGATGTTGATCAATCTGTTAGATATGGTTCTCCACCATCATCATCAAAACACCAAATGAGGAAATGTCTTTCGGAAGAATCGTGTTCCATCCCTCCAGTAGATTTCCAGAGACTATGTCTGGGAGCATGCACTGGCACTGCACATTGCGGCATCCACCACAACCACCTAGGGTCCTGGATGGCAACCACCCAGGCAGACAGCCAGGCCATCCCCATGTCCCAAAATCAGCCATCTTGCTGTCGCTGCTAGGTGATACATAGGCATCCCCTTGGCATTATCCAGTTGCTGGAGTCCTCAACGAGGCACCTGCACACTGAGTTGTTACCACAGAAGAGAGCCACATGGCTAAAAAGTTGGAGCTGATGTTCCCTCACAATGCAAGCAGTACACCTCATTTCTGTCTGACTAAGTAACAGGTCATTTGAAAAAACATGATTTCAAAGGTACCCAAGGATCCTCCAAAGACGTTGAGTGTCAAAGATATCCAGTCATCACCTTAGGGCGCTGGTTAGCATCCAAGTCTCACAACCATCCAGCAAACAAGAAGCCCCCTGATCCTAAAGACTTGGACATTCATTCTTCTGCAAAGGTATAGGCATCATCAAACAGTTGTGCCCAGGGACTTCATGATAAGAGGATCCTTATGGAAGTACACATGTGCACGTCTACCTCACTAAATGTAAAGAAACTTTTTAAAATGCCTGGTTATACAGTTAGCCACTGACCTTAGCCTCCAGTCCATCCTCTGGTGCCAGTCTCCACTGATTCATTGCAAGTCAATTGCTAATGAGGGTTTTGTTCTAATTACTCAGTGGAAACTGGCACCGCTACATTGGATGGAGGCTAATGTAACTGGCTAACTGTATAACCAGGCATTTTAAAAGGTTTCTTTACATTTAGTTTGGTCAATATCCACACGTTTACCTCTGTAGGAATGCGCTCCATGCGACCAGACATTTCTAGTGACATTTTCACTTCTTCAGTGGTGACTACAACAGCTTAGTGTGTTTTTGGCTTGTCCTGTACAATTACATCATGCAGCCGTTTAACCTGTGACTGTGTTTGTGTATGAAATCAATAAATGAAAGATCAACTCAGTGACATCTAAAAATAGAGCCAAAGTTCCCCTTTAACTAGCAGGCCAACTTGTTTTCACCCTGGTCTGTTTTCTACAATGGATCATTAAGGCAGATTGCATGGCTAGGAAGTGACAGGCAAAAAACTATATATCATGATAATATGTGTTCATGAGGTAGCATCAATTCATTCATTCATTTTCTGTTGCTTATCTGGGTCCGTGTCACTGTGGCACCACACTAAGCAGCTCACCCTACACTTTCTGAACCTTGGCCAAGTCCTTTAACTCTTCTTGGGGGATCCCGAGGCATGCCCAAGCCAGCTGGAAGATATAATCCCTTCAGCTTGTCCCGGGTCTTCCCTGGGGCCTCCTCTCAGTTGGACGTGTCTGGAAGACCTCCCTAGGGGGCATCCTCACCAGGTGCTCAAACCACATCAGCTGCCACTTTTTTATGTGAAGGAGCTGCGTCTCTATGCCAAGACCTCCCGGATATTCAATGTTCTCACCCTGTACCTGAGTGTAAGCCCAGATGCTTTCCGGATGAACCTCATTTATGCCGCTTGTATTCACGATCTTGTTCTTTCAGTTACTACCCAAAGCTCATGACCATAGGTGAGCATAGGAGCATAGACCGACCGGTAAATCGAGAACCTCACCTTCAGGTGCAGCTCTTTCTTCACCACGATGGTCCAGTAGTGCATCCACAGGACCTCAGATGCAGCAGCAATCAGTCTGTTGATCTCACGCTCCATGTTACCCCCCACTCGTGAACAAGGCCCCGGGATACCTGAACTCCTCCACTTGATGCAGTAACTCTCCCCCTGACCCAGAGGGGCTAATCCACCCTTTTCCGACAGAGGACCATGGTCTCAGATTTGGAGGGGCAGATTGCTTCACACTCTGCCTCAAACCTGCCCAGTGTGCAACGGAGGTCACTGTTTGATGAGGCCAACAGAACCACATTATCCGCAAAAAGCAGAGATGCAATTCTGAAGTCACAAAACTGGACACCCTCCAATCCCTGACTGTGCCTTGAAATCCTTTCCATGAAAATCACTAACAGGATTGGTGACAAGGGGCAGCCCTGGCAAAGTCCGCCACCCACCAGAAACAGTTCTGATGAAATTCCGAGAATGTGGACACAGCTCCTACTTTGATCGTATAGAGACGAGATGGCATGTTGCAGCAGACCCGGTACGCCATAATTCTGCAGCATCCCCCACAAGACACCTCAGGAACCTGCATGTAGGCCTTTTCCAAGTCCACAAAACACATGTAGACTGAATGGGTATACTCCCAAGCCCCCTCTCATATCTGTGCAGGGGTAATGGTCCACCAGTCCATGAGCAGGACAGAACCTGCATTGCTCCTCCTGAATCCGAGGTTTGACTATCAATCTAAGTTTCTTCTCTAGCACCCTGGCATAGGCTTTCCCGGGACGGCTGAGAAGTGTGATTCTTCTGTAACTGGAACACACCCTCCAGTCCCCTTTTTTAAAGATGGGAACCACCACCCCAGTTTGCCAATCCAGAGGTACTGTCCCAGATGTCCTTGCAACATTGTATAGGCATATCAGCCATGACAGCCCAACAACACCCAGAGACTTCAGCATCTCAAGTAACATCAAGCTGCAGGTAATGGCTTTAGTCTGAGCACAGCATAATACTTAAATAAAGCTCACAGGCTAACTGATTTTGCCATGTATGGTTAAACAGTAGCACATCAGTCAAACAGATGTGGCCTACACATACATGTGTCTGTTTCTTTGGACACCATTAATTGGCTCCTAACAGCCATGTAAAAACTACTCCTGCCTGTGTTTCTCAGGAAAAGTGAGAACGAAAGAGTTTGGATATGCATCTCTCATTAGGAACAGTTTACAAATAAAATTTTTATGGAAATGCGGTAGGAGCTCATCCTTTGAAGTGTAGAGATGGAAAACAGGAGCTTTTTTTGGAACACATTTTTTCCTCGTTTCTCCTCCACGAGAGCTGATAATGATCATTTGATAATGATAACCCCGCTATTATGATGTACAGTTGTGCACAAACACGGGGTTTTTACACATCTGAGAGGAAAACTGACGCTGGAAGGTACAACGAACCGTCATTCTCGCATTGTTTTGTGCAGTGTTTGTGTGCATTTGATCCAAAAATAAGGACTTGAAAGGCATAAAACAATGGCAAGAGCAGAAACAACAGAAAATGTTTAATTGCTTATCAAAGTTCATATTTTAAAACTGAGAAAGAGCTAATCAGTTCCCCAGGGGAAAGTGTCCTTGGTGATTTGAGAATATGTTGCACACTCAAGTAGAGCATTCTCGCATAGAGAGTGCATAAATGTCAGGCTACTATTAATAGATAAAAGTAAACCTGCTAAATGCCTCGTCCGTACTTAAAAACTGAGGGAGCTTCGGTACATTATAAGGTAGTTGTGTCTTTGCGAGGTAGATAAATTATGATTTGATAGGGTTTTTCCCACTCATCATACATACAGTCAGGTCCATAAGTATTTGGATAGCAACACAATTATTGTAATTTTGCCTCTGTACACCACCACAATAGAGTTGAAATGAAACAGTCAAGATGTGCGTGTAGTGTAGACGTTTACCTTTAATTCAATAAGTTTAATGAAAATATTTCACAGAACCATTAAGTAATTCCAGCTGTTTTTATACAAAGACCCTCCATTTACATATGTCATAAGTAATTAGACAACCCAACAGAATTCTAAATATAAGGATTAAATCATCACGAGAAGAATGGATCAGTGAAAGATTTTCATACAAGGAAACATATCAAATCTAGGCCTGAGTCTCCCATGTGCCTTCTGGCAAACTATTGCTGAAATTTCACATCTTCTTTTTAAGAAACTCCTTCTATGTTCTACTCCACCATGAAGCTTTTTAACTGGCGATGCAACTGATAAAAGTTGCAGTGTGCACAGTTTCTCCAGTCACAGGCACAGAAGCCCATAACTCCTTTGTAGCTGTCTTGTGTGTCTTGGTGGCTTCCCTTATAAGTCTCTTTTCTGCAAAATTCCTCAATTACAAAGAACAGCCTACTCCAGAAAGATTTACCATAAGATAACATACTATTTGTATTGTAATCATTGATGTAAATGAAATCCAAGGCACATTCTTTGACTTGGAAATGTGCATGTATCCAGCCCCTGACTTCTCAAGATAAGTGGTTGGAAAAGTGATTGTGGCCTCGCGGTTACTGCAACCGCTTTCAGTGCAGAAGGTACCTGGTTCAAACCCCTGCTCATTCTCCATGTAATGTGGAGTTGTGTCAGGAAGGCCATCCGGTGTAGAACCTGTGCCAAATCTACGTGCAGATCCATGTAGGATGACCCCGAGTTTCAAGTGGGAGAAGCCAAAAGTAGATTAATATTATTTAGAATTCTGTTAGTTTGTCCAATTACTTATGGCCTCTGAAAATGGAGGGACTGTGCATAAAAAATGCAATATATTGTTAAGTCCTTTGAATTCAAGTGGAAAATCTTCAAAACAAACACATCTTGATTGCTTCATTTAAACTCTATTGTGTTGGTGTACAGAGGCAAAATTACACACCCTGTGCCATTGTCCAAATATTTATGGATCTGGCTGTAATTACCAATTAGATTTTGTAGAACAAACTATAAATAACAAAGCCACATATGTTATGAAACTTAGCACTTGTGCATTCAGAGAAAGCCGGTAAGTAGATTTTAAATACATGTCAGAGTGAAATCTTAAAAAGTAAAAAGAAGAATAATAGCTGTAATAGAAGAACGTGTTTGAATTCATTTTTGCAGCTTTGTTCCACATAAATGTGATGTTGTGGGTGATTTTAATCAGCTCACATTGGCTTTCAGTATTTTTTTTTTTAAATCTTCCATAAAATAGCTTCAAAGGTTGTCCTGTGGTTGTATTACAGCATGTCACTGGGAAAAAACTGTTTCCAGATTTTCTTTCCTGACATGTTGATTCATGATTTATGAGGATGCTGTATTCAATTTCACCTAACAGCCCTAGAAGGTCGTCGTATGGCATAAGTTTGATTACATATAATACAATGATATATCTGCAGATGGAGCAACATATACAGACCTACCCGGGCAGTGTTTCATTGTGCTGTGAGGCTTTCCAGGTGGTCTTCATTATTTTTATTCATTAATTTTTTTTTAAATTTACTTTATTTTGGCATAAACAGTGAGGCAGCCAGCAGATTTCTAAAACACAAAGCCATGAGAAATACTGCAGCTGCCTAACTCTTTAGATTTATTTTTGAATAAATGTCAGTGTGATTAATCAAAAAGGACAAGCAATGTGTGTCATTATGTCCGCACAATGATCTCGGTCACTTTTCGCTGCCTTGAATGTGTAATCAGTTCAATCAGTACCGCTCCACAGGAGTCCATTCGGCCTTCCTCATAATTGTAACATAAAATGGCAACATACAGTATTCTTTATTCGTCTGGATAATTCATCTGGAACAAAGCAACAGAGACACAACAACCCCATTTTCCTTCACATTACATTGATTTTAAGTGTTTCCTGTTGTCTGCTGAGATCACAGTCATCTGCTGTGCACAGTATAGAATGACAAATCAAGAAACATTGATGTAAATTATTGCTGAAGTTGCTGCTAATTACCAGTTACTGTGATTTTTGACCAGGCCAGGTCTGGGAGCATGTGCTTGTGCCACATGTCGTGACATTCACCACAGCATGGAACCACTTTAGGTCCTGGATGGCAACCACCCAGGCAGTCAACCGGTCCATCTCTAACTCTCAAAAGTAACAATCTATCTGCCACAGCCAGGTGAAATGGGGGCGTCCCCTTGACTTTCTCCAGCCACTGGGGTCCTCAACACTGAAACACCTGCGTGCTGGGTCATGCCGAGAAAAAAGCGCTCCATACCCAAAATGTCGTTGCTGATGTTCCTTAAGACGCAGTCACACCTTGGATTTTGGGCCAACGTATATGAACGTATTTGCATTCGTCCATGATCGCTAGCCTCCGGTAGCCTCTGCTGGCCTTTGGTGGCCTTCGCCTGTGTTCGCTTGATGAACGGCGACCTTGTCCTAAATTTTCAACATGTTGATAATATTTCAGCGATTGCCGACGTACCTGTGGATTCGTTGGAGACCGGGAGAGAAAGTTAATCTCCGCTACAACCAAGATAGCCTTCGTTAGCCTTCGTTAGCATCCGGTAGCATCCAGTAGCATTCGGTAGCCGAAGTTGCTGGTGCCATCGTCTATGCTGGGTGCTGGGTGTTGAACCCCTCTCCCACAAGTTGCTACGTTGGCAAAGGTCCCGCTTGTTCTAATCGAGTGCTGGCTAACTCTGCTGGCCTCCACTAGCATCACGGTGTGGAACACCGTGCTGCGTTTGAGGCTAGCTACCAACTGTTATTTTTGCTGACGTTTGGCCTCCTTTCTCTCCCTTTCATCATGTTCACCAATTGCTGAGGTAAACGTCACAGTGTGACTGGGCCTTTAACAATGCAAGTGATACTCTTCATGTGAGTCTCCCTAGGTAACCCTTTGTACCCAAGCATCCTCCGAAGATCCATTTTTTTCTTGAACGAAATAAGCAATAGTGTGGTTTGGTTTTGATTTTCTCTAGAGTTATATGAGCTCTGATTGGAATGATTATAGGACTTTATTTTCCCTCTTGTTATAGTTTTAAATTTGGTTTGAGGACTTGGGCATGCATGATTAATAAATGTGTCTTGGCTGTAATGGCCAGATCAGGTAGCTCAGTGGGATAAGGAGTTGGACTACCAATATGTAGACCTGGGTTTGATTCCTGGTCAAGTTACTTGTCTGTGTCCTTGGACAAGACACTTCATCTGCATTGTTACAGTCCACCCATATATAAAACGGGTACCAGCCTTGGCTGGGGAAGTAACCTGCGATGGACTGTTGTCCTGTCCAGGGGGAGTGACTCTCATCTGCTTCACGCTACAGAATCTGGAAATAAGCACTGGCACCAATGGACCCCAGGACCTATATAGGACTTACTTCTACTGCTTGGATTTAATGGGTCGGGGTGGGGGCTGTAATTGTTCTGGTGTTCAAGTATGAAGTTTTTGTTGTGTGTGGCAGTGCAGGTCAGGTGGCTAAGCAACAAGCCTCTTTAAGCTGTGACGTGCTACCTCCCTGATCATGATTTTCTGAGCAGGAGCTGTTTATGCACGTCTTGTGCAGCGGTGCAGGAAACAAGAAAACGCCGTCTTTCTGACACACTCCACTCAAAGCAGCAACTCGACACAATTGCTGCCAAATCTCTGCCAAACTGAATAATTCAATCATCCCCCATAGCCACGGTGGTCTTGCTACCTTTGTGTGCGCAACAATCAAATCAGTGTGGAAGCCCACCGAGTGGTTCTTTCTGAGACACTGAGTAGCTCTACAGCCCGGAGATTGTTTTCTTTGAAAACAATTCTGTTGATTAAACGAGGTGTGACTGTGGAGCGGGGATCTGAGGAACATCGATTGCTTATACGATTGTTTGTTCCTTGTTAAAAGTGTGATCTAAAACACAAGTTGCTGATGATGTGCGAGGAGCACGCGGTTTGTCAGTGTGCCGGACAAAAAAGACAGCTTGAATAGTGTTTTGTCCTTAATAAAAGTTACCAAATAGAGAAAAGTGACATCTCTTGTGCCGGATAAATAACAGAACAAACTATTTCATAGTGTAGTCGTTGCTGGCATGGCTTTGTCAATGCTTGATTGTTTTTTGCTCAATTCATGTTACTCCAGTTGTTACAGTAGGGATGAGTGAGCTTTACAAGCATTCTTTAGCAGGCACCCGCCCTCCCCAGTTCTGAAGTAATCACGTTTTCAACCTTAGTTTTAGAAAGCCCATGTAGATTTAACAGTAATCCTCCCTGAACAGAGGCAAATACAGTAAAGCGGAGGCAAAATCTCATTTACTAAGGTTTGTTTTGGTGTGTGTTTATTTATTTATTTTAATACAGCATGCATTAACTACCAGGTCACTGCTGCATCTACATTCTGCAGACATCTGCATCGAAGCCGCAGTTGTGGTGGTGTCCATTGAAATTTGTCACTCATTTTGCCTTCTTTGAAGCATACAGCGGAAAACTTGTCCAGCAATCTATCATGCTGCTGGTTCTAATAAATGTACGGTAGTTTTCAAATCTAACCACGTCCCACTGTGGGTCATTGTTCAACACCATGCGATGCTGTCACTGTTGTGGAAAGAAGTGGCGTGGTTTGGAAGTGTTACTGAGGTAAATGAGTTTGAAAATATAATGTGCTGGAAGTACGTTAACACTCCTGTGGTATGTGCTGCATTTAAAAAAAAAATGCAGTCATTACGTGTTTGCAAGCTGCAGCCAGACTGGAAAGCAACAATTTGAGACATTGTCCAAGGAGGACCACATCTGTGGCCTCCTTAATCCTGGTAATCCTGGTACTGAATTCTTGACTTGCTTTTGTAAAAGAGATTGGGACACGATAAGACGCTCGTCGCCTCCTTAGAATAGCTGATAATCTGGTTTGAACAGAGGACTCGGGGGGTATTTAGCCCGCCTTAACGTTTGCCCAAGCAGATGGCGCTGACAGGGGAAGGCGCAGCATTAGATTCCCACTGCCTCCCTCCCTGCATAGTCCACTTGGAAAAAAAAAAAAGAACAGTGGGATGATCATCAATGTTGTTTATTTTGCTGCTTGACTTTTTAAGTACTTTCAGTCAGATTATAAGCTTTTCAGAGGATAATCGAGAGACTGCAGACAATTGCCTTTTTTCCATTCCGACCGCTTCCCCCCACGAATGCGTAAAGAAGGCGATTTAAGAATAGATGCCGACTCTTAATTCCTGATTAGTCCCCTTGCAGGCTCTGTTAAAATTAACCAGACAATGCGCTAATCACTATCATGTCAGACACCCCTGTTTCATGACATACCGTACCCAGCCATGAGATGTCCCATGAGTGATATCCCCATAAGTATGTGTGTTTCAATCTGCCTGTTCCTCAATAAGACACACTATGAACCCAGAATTCTACTGCAGGGTAATTATTCAACACACAACAATTAGTGTGCTGAGCACAAATAGAAGATAAGAAAAGGCACTGTACAAAAACCTGCTTGACTGCATTTCAATAACACAACAAATAGACCTTCTCATGAAGCAAAATATTTCTCAAAAATATAGAGATGAATGCGTATCTTTGCATTGTAAAAAAAAAAAAAAAAAACTCTCCATGATTAAGTATTACGTACACTACATAATAGTACCCACGGGCATGAAGACAGTAATGGCTATGGCAATCTGACATTTGAGTCCAGTGACCTTGACCATCAACCGAGTGATTGACCTCTAGCTGACCTTGCCAGGGCAATTCTGGAACACACCTTAGTGTGTGCCACATTTCCCCAAATCAGGTTGAAAATCAAATTCCTTAACCTTTGCCAAAATGATTTTTAATGACAATTTCAGAGCCAACCTTCATTGGCATACCAACAAAGGACCTGGGAGAAGTAGGCCAGCAATCAGACAGGCAACCATGACCTTAGTCCCAATGATTGACCTTTGGCAAATTGGAGCTTGCTGGTCAATACCAGAGCCCATCCCATATGTGTGCAAAGTTCAATGCTAATTGGAGTAAAAAAAAACTTCAGTATTGACATTTGACCCCAATGATTGACCTTTAGTAATATTGATGTTGTTTGAGGAATTCCAGAACCCACCTACACATGTGATATGTGTGAAAATCATAATTTTGATCTTTTATCCAAGTGACCTTGACCTTTGCTGAAACAAACCCTTTCAGGGCAATCTGGGTCAAGCTACATGCACACAGCAAGTTTGGTGAAAATTGGCCCAAGAACCTCAGAGGTGTAGTGGAGCAAACAAATACACAAACAAATTGTAGTATGATGATGATAG
>OMMV01019343.1:5526-16498 GCA_900302635.1 Chatrabus melanurus
GGTGTCCCCTTTGTATTTCTTAATGGTTGATGTGAATGAAGTCAGACATATTCATTGATTTGGAAATGTTCATGTATTCATCCCCTGATTTGTTTAAAGAAAACTGGTTGAAAAAGTGATGATTTTTGTCAACAATAATCCTTATATTTAGTTTGTCCAGTTACTTATGGCCTCTGAAAACAGAGGCACTATGTATACAAATGGTCATAAGTCCTAAATGGTAAATGTGATATTTTTGTAAACCCCTTTGAATTAAAGCTGAAGGCCTACACTACAAACACATCTTCATTGTTTCATTTGAACTCTATTATGGTGGTGTAAAGAGGCCAAATTACAAAAATTGTCACTGTCCTACTGCTTATAAACCTAACTGTACTTATACTATACTGCATCCACATCATGTCACACAGAAGGGAGCATTGTGAATTTTTTCGGGCTCTGTGGTCTGAGAGTTTAGCCTCCCGTGCCACTGTGGCGTCAATCAGCCACACCCTGAGGAATAACAAGCACTCCTGGTAAGGAAGAGGTGGGCAAATGGATGGATAGGATGTCGAAACAAGTCTGCCCAGGAATGAATGAGGGTTATATTATGGTGTTGTATGAGAAAGTTCTTTTATGGCACAAACTAGCCACACCCTCTGCAATAACAAGCACTCGGTAAAAGAGGAATTGATGAATGAATGGCTAGAAGGGAAAATGGTCATGAATGGACTCTTTGGGATTGGCATTAAATTCTAAAAGCATGAAAGGGTTTGGAAAGTTTTAATTTGCTATATATAGACAGAAAAACATTGCTGTGTGATCTGTGTCTGTTTTACCAGTCAACCTTTGGGCGGTTTAAAATGCAGTGAGTGAGCATTGATTTTCTAGGAGAAAGAAAGGAGGGGAAAAAATGCAGAATGTCTGAAACCAGATAGTGAAGCAATAAGACAAAATTCTGTACAGTTTAGTTTATGGGATAGAAACAAGGAAGATATTTGAAACAAACAATCTGTTTTAAATCATTTAGATTGTCTGCTTTATTTCCATATAAATTTATGTAAAATAATTGTTTAAATTAATAATTATTTCTGTTTTACTTCACTATGTCAGATTTTCAGTGAGTCAACAGTTTACATACACCAAGATGAATGCCTCTTTAAAAGATTCCAGATAATTGATGGAAGTACTTTTCTGAACATGGTCACTCAGTGGACAGTCTCACAAATAGCCTGAATACAGCGCTCGCTAATTGATTGGATTCAGTTGATCCACTTACTGTAAAATCCCATCGCACCAAGTTGCAAACGCCTTGGTTTAACGAACACCTACGATACCTTAAGCGTAACTGTAGGAGTCTGGAGCGTAGCTCTAAATGAGAAGTTTTTCATCCTGCCTGGATGCCTCATGCCTGGATTTCCTGTTCTGTGTGATGTCACTGCATTTTGGAGCTTCATAGAGCTTTCTGTCCATCGTTCTGTCCATCCATGTGATCCTCCGAGATTCTTCCAGAACTGGGACGTGAAATCTATGTGGGAGCTGTGGAGGTCCGGAGCGTGCCGAGGACTTGTGGAAGCATCGTGTGTGTGTGGGGGGGTCTTCCTTCTGTGACTGACCTGGCGTTGATTGCTGACTCGTCAGTTGTGGTCTATTTGCTGGGATTCTGCTCTTCTCCATTTGGATGGACTCTAGATGTGTATGGTTGCTTAGCTGAAGAAGAATAAAGCCAAGGCTTCCGGAACAAAATTTAGGATCTCCATAAGCTACAGTAGGTTTCTCCTTAGGAGCCAACTTGAAAACATTCATGGTACCCTAAGCAACTGTGCAGTTATACAAAAATATAAGTAACTTGGTCCCTTCAGGTGCTCCATCTTCCTCCCACTTCCAAAGACGTGCACGTTAGGTGAATTGGTGACTCTAAATTGACCGTAGGTGTGAGTGTGAATGGGTTTGTCTAAATGTGCCGGCCCTGCGATAGACTGGCGACCTGTGCATGTTGTACCCCGCCTCTCACCCAGTGACTACTGTGATAGGCTCCAGCCCCCCCCCTCCCCCGTGGCCTTTAACTGGAATAAGTAGGTTCAGAAAATGCATGGATGGATAACAAACTTGGGACCATACAGTCTTCACATCATTGAGAAAGGAGGCCCAAACTAACACCTGGGAGTTAACAGATTTTTGTTCTGAGTCAAGCAGAACTTCAGGATCACAACTAAGGAATTGATGAAAGAGTTTGAGGCATCAGATGGAAATGTGACGACATACACCTTTAAGAGAGCACTATATAAGCATGACCTAAAAGGCTGTCGACCATGGAGGAAGCCATTACTCCAAAATTTATACTACAAAAAAAAAAGAGTTTAGTTTTGGCTTCGGCTTCATCATTGTGTGTCAATATGTAATCGGTTTATTTTGAATTTGGTCTAAAATACACGAGAGCTCACTCTCTATTAAGGCTAATAATGAGAGATGTGTTTTTGTGTGTGTGTGTGTGTGTGAGAGAATTAAACACAGACTGTGCAGTGAACAGAATGGTTTGCTTTGTTGGAGTAGATTCACACTTCGCATCAGATCATCACGACTAAACTGTCCATAACTCACTCCGAGTGCAACTGTTTGACACAAAATGTCACAAAAACTCCACATTTCACACTGCATCTCTTGGTCTACATTCCATCCTTTTTTTTTTCTTCTCATGTACACACACAGTCGTGTGAAAGTCCTGCAGAGAATCTGGCTAGTCGTGCTGAGAAGCAAGACAATACTTCTGTCAATCAGCGTCAAGTCTCCTGAGGCCTTCCGCCGGACAGCTAGTTAGCCCGTGGAAAGGAAGAGTCCATCAGCCTGAAGCACAGTTTGAGGCTCTAACTCAAACAGCCTGTAACTGTATTACACCGAAATATGACTGCAAATGCAGATAATTACGTTAGTTAACTTTTATATACAGGGATTTGTTTCCATGTAAGTGGTCTGATGCCAATAAATTCCAGAGTCTGTTCAGGATGTCCTGAGTAGATTCACGGTGTCGGGGCCAAACTGGACAATTGCAGTGGCTCTTATCAGCATGAAGACTCATACTTTTACAATTCTTCACTTGTTACTCTTGGTATTCCAGCACCATAAACAACTTCTTTCTCACCATTAAAACAATTCATCAAAGAACTGTGTTGAGCGTGAGTGAATAGTGAATCGCTGTATACGTTTCAGTTAACAGAAGGTTATGGTCTGCAGCAGAACCACGTGTGCACATTCACTTGTACGGTCTATCCTGCACCTCGAACCTGATGCTGCAGTTCAAAACTGACTTCATGCTTCACTAGTTTGTTGCTGTTGGAAATAAAGTGTGGTAAAAGACGAACTGTACGAGCACTGAGCCCTGTCATGTTGGGAGTCTCTTTACTACTCTGTGTATTCAACATAATTTACAAATATTGGATGACAAATTCATGTGGGTGACTGTTTTTATTTTTAACAGTATTTTTTAAAATATGTTTTAGGTGGGACCAGAGACATTGGCTCAGCTTTGACCAGGATGTGTATGAGACACCGCAGCATAGAGGCCAAACTCAAGGAGTTTTCCATGTAAGGAGCCCGACGCTATATTTATGTGCTGCATTTTTTTCATGTTTGTTTTGTAGTTGTCTCAAGCACAGTGCTGTTTCTGAGATACTGATCGCTTATAATGTGAATTTCAAGCTCTGACGAAAACTGTCACCACTGTTGACCTTTTCGGACTGTTGAAGATAAACATCACAGTTCAGATTTTTTTTTTTTTTTTTTTTTACTGTTGTGGAAATGATAACTGACAGTTAACTTCAACCCAAACTGTTACCTTGCAGTGTAACTGCAGTAAAATGGACTGTAAAGAGGGAAACAGTGGCTCTGAGGGAGCGCTTTCACAGATTCAATTTTTATGATTGTGATTATGATCATCTCAAAGCAGCAATTGGGTTCTACGTGTGTGTGTTTGTGTGTGTGTGTGTGCGTGCGTACGCACACGCACGCACGCGCGGTGCGTGAATGCCCTTTTCTCTTTCATTGGAATGCTATGAAAGAGACAATTTGTCTGGCAACACAGGAATTTGAAGTGTTTTAGTGCAGCTACGCACTCCACAGACAAGGGACTCTCTAATTTCGGGTGGCATTTTAGTAAAGATTCCACTGGATCTCCATAGGAGAGGTTGTGCGCAGTGGGATTTGGTGGCTATACACACATGCGCAGTATGTAGAAAGGCAAGATGGAGATGTCTAATTTTAGGTTCATTCCCTGAGACTGCAGCTGCTCCCAGCTGCTTCACTACACAGAGATCCATCTTGGAAGATGTACACAGTCAGGTAATGATCGACAGACATGATTGCACAAGCTTCTTACTTCCTGCTGTGACACAGAGTCCGACACACCAATGCACGTCTCACATTTATTTTGAGCCTGTCGCTGATATAGTGTTCAGCCGAACAAAGAGGCAAATCTGACAAAACGCTCTTTAGGGCTGATAATTAGGAAAGACATAAAATGATAAAGTCCTTAAAGTTTATTCTTGAACACCTGAATAAATTAAAACAAGGTTTAAAATTAGGTGGTGCGCATATGTATAAATCAAATCAAATCTGACTACTTTTTACTTTTAAAATTACATTAATTCTTTTAGGGGGTCTCCTGCAATTCATAAGAAAATCAGGTTTTATAAAATCTGATTTTTTTTTAAAATCCTTTTATGAGTCTTTGTGTGGTCTGTGCAGTCCACCCACAAGGGAGAAACTTGATCATAGGTTAGAGTTTAGAAATAGACAAAAATTCATGTTTTATTTTTGTTTCCATGGGAATATTTGGACAATTCAAAAATTCAAGGCTGTCTAAAACTTTTGCATGTTGCTATATATCGAGGTGGTTAAAGATTTTCAATACATTCAAACAGTTAAAAATTTCTTTTAAAATGCTAGTATTGCTCATGTTGATTATAAGTCAGCATTAACCAATTCGGGGTTCTTTTTTTTGTTGTTGTTTTTTTCAGGGTCTTTTTGGAGGATTTGATTAACCCTCTTCAGGAACAGATGGAAGAGTGGAAGAGAGGAGTCAATACTTTGGACAAAGACCACGCTAAAGGTAAGACAAATGCATGCAACTGAACACAGAACATGCAAAATGCACTGAAGACTCAAAATTAGTGTGATGCCAGGATACATGATAAACATTTTCAAGCAATGTAAATTTGCAGTGTTCTCAATCTATCACTTTTTGTGCACTAATTAGGCTTTATTAGATGTAAAGGTTACTAAGTAATGACTCTAAATGGAAGGTGACAAGCAGGCTGTGAAGAATTTCCTGGAAAAGTTGGACATTGTTTTATTTGTCCTTTTCTTTTAGATAGACACAGGGCCCTATCTTCTTTCCTGCGCAAAGCTGTGCACGATGCAACACAAGTGTCATTGCAAGTTTCTACCTGACTGAGTTGTCATTTTCACGCCCACTGCACATTTTCCTTCAATACCAAATGTACTTGCACTCATCTGTGCGCCCACGGATGTGTACGTCTAAAAATGAGGTGTCGTCATGCGCAAAGCTAGCGTGCTCAATATCGTCCGTCACAAGAAACCATTTGCACTTTAGACAGCCTAAAAACAGGTCTGAAGTGTAGCGCACTAACTTTGTTGTATTTTAAGAGCGCAGTACTCAGACGCGCCTTAAGCAGGTTCACCATAATTGTACACTCTGCACACAGCAAATAGCCCTTAATAGGAACATGAAACTGATTTCAACACAAAAACACATGCATGCACCTGAAAAAAGAAAATGTACCATTGTTAAAACAGTAAATTACATAAATATTGTAATCATTCATTATTTACAACAGGCATCGAGACTGGCCGCACACGCATTGTTGGCCCATACATTGCTGGAAAAGGACCATTGTTTTATGATGATTGTGCCGTTGAGAGCACCTGCCCTGCTGTGTGCACAAGAAGTGTGCGCAGAGGGCATACAGCCAAATTAATAAAAAAGTGAAACCGACAGAAAACTTGAAGCTACATGAGAACAAATGATTGTAGAGACGAATCCATTTTTACAGAGCTGAGAACAAAGAAAAAGAAGCAGAAGCCTGGTAATTTGTTTATTTGTTGTTGTTGTTTTTTTAGGATTTACGGCTGTGCGTCTGGCCTGTTTGCTTACTCACTCATTTCTATCAGGCTGTCTTATCCTGTGCTATTCAGTCATAATAAATATGACATTACTCCACCGCCTTGTATCAACCTAATCTCAGTAATCTTTCAAAGACATACTCTATTATTGTGGTGTGTGGGAGCGCGCTCTTTCTCAAAACAAAAGCCACGTTGTGCCGAACGTGGAGTGCAGTGTGAGTGCAGCAGGCCAGCGGGGGAGTGGGGAGGGGGGAAGGTCGTGCTTGAGAATTAGAATAATTGTAATGATGATCGGATGGGGGTCAGGTACGGATATCTAAATCAGAGAAAATCGTACTTTTTGGTGAGTTTGAGATCTTATTTTTTGCTGAACCCCCCAAAATATCCACTGTACCCCAAATTTTCATCACCAGTGGGTACATGTACCTACAGTTATCACAAGGAGTGGGAATGCTGAATAACTAATGGAAAAAAATGCAATCCCCTTTGCTCCCAACGCTCAGGTTTGCTCCCTCTAGACACCAGTGTGCACTAGGACATGCCCCAAACGGATTTGCACGATGCATTTTAGACTATACACCATACAGCTTTAAGATGGCGCCCACAGTGTTACTAAAAGCGTTACTTGTTCTTTAACCTTAAGTGTCAATATAGCTCTTTAACTTTTTGAACTTGTCTGTTTGAACCAGAGTATAAGCGAGCTCGCCAAGAAATTAAGAAGAGGTCCTCAGACACTCTGAAACTTCAGAAGAAAGCAAAGAAAGGTAAGGAAGCGTTTGGCGCTTACCTTAGGCTAATTAGAATGACAAATAAAAATGCGTTTCTTTTGCTATTGAGGGAGGAGTTTTAGCTCTTTTGTGTAGTCAATAAATTCCTGTAATTATAGAATCAAATGTCCCAAACATGACGTCTGCACATCCTGTTCTCTTTCTCAGCTCTTATTGAGTTGGTGAAAAAAGAGAGCTACAGCCGTGTGATGTTACCACACTGCAAGATGCTTTTTTTTTTTTTTTAAAGAGAATATGTAAAACTCGTTTTTTAAAAGCATGTGAACTCATCAGAAATGTGACTCAGCTCCATTAATTGGACACTGAGTGTGTTCTCAGTTGCAGAAACATGGAGAAATGTGTCATAATTCATGTTGGTTAGGAAAATGTCCAAAAAGCCATTCTCAGTATGAGATATACTCTATTAACGTTTGGTTTGACAGAAATCGATGTGTACAGGAGACATTTGTCCTCTCTGGTTAGCTGTGTGCAGCTCTAGTAATGCTAAACATTGCCTTACTTGGTAAACACTCGGAGGGCAGGCGCTTTTCTCTCTAAAATTCTCTTGGCTCCGGTTCTACACATGCGTTCACCTGCCCGGAGAAAGTAAATACCTCACACAAAAAAGGAATTAAGATGCATGTTCTTTGAATATGTTGTGGTATGTTGACAGTTGCAGGTTTGAATTACTAAGTGACCGATGCTTACAGTCAAAAGACGCTGAGTAATAGTAAAGTGAACTTTTACCCAAATAAGTCAGTGGTTCTTCTGACTCTGACTGTTCTGCAGATTTGTTAATGCTTTCATGTTTTCTATCATACACAAGTACACATACTGTTTGAATATTCATACTGACACATAAAGCTGGTGTCGTTTCACTGCAGATGCCTGCATTCAGGAGTGTTGGACCATCTTTAGGAAAGTAATGTTTTGATTTGACATGGCCAGTCTTTCAAATGCCTGTCTGTACTATGATCATCTAATATATTGGAGAAACACTGAGTATTCAGGTTCAAAAACATACAAGTACAGTACATAGGCAATAGTTTTGGTTTTATGTTTTTCATAGGGAACAATTATGGTACTCTATGGTAGTAGTGCAAAAATACTCAAACAAGCACCCAGATACACAAGGCTGCAACTGTCACCATTTACGTACTTAGTTCTGGCAGCCATTCAGTTGACTTGGATCTTTTTCCTCTCCCTGCCCCCATGTGCTTCTGATTCCTCCCTTCACCTTATGCTGCACCGTAGCTGATAATTTAGGTAAGTCAGAATGGAGGCTAGATGCACTGTGCAGGTTTTTTCTGATGATGCCATGCCTAATCTCAAGCGCTTTGGTTGCATTTTGATGAACCTTTTTTAAAAATTAAAAAAAAGTGTAACTAAGAATACATAGTTGAATCTGAATGCAAACTCCTCAGATATGATGGCATTTCTTAACACCTGAGGTTGAGGTGGCAAGTCAATACATTGATATGTATCTATACATGTCAGTGTACTGATATACATATCAATGTGACAGACTATAGTCTGTCACAGTATTGACCTCAAAATTTATAGAAACCCAGCAACCATCTATTTTAAGTTTCTTCCTGCCAATTCTTCTTCATTTTCTTGGGTTCTTCTCTGGCTTTTAATCCACAGCTGACGTGAAGTAACCCTATCATTTGACCAGTAGTGATTTCATCATCATGTTTAATTGTGGTATCATGAAAACTGTCATATTATTTAAAAATCCAAAAATTGGGGTGTGTGTGTGTGTGTGTGTGTGTGTGTGAGTGTGTGTGTGTGTGTGTGTGTGTGTGTATACATCTATATCAGGCTATGACTTCAATAATACTTTATTCTTTCATTAATTAATATACAGTTTATATATGTATACATTAGCTGCAAAAATGTGAAGTTCTTTTGTTCATAATATTTTTGTGCTTATTTATGAAAACATCTCACGTACTCCCTGGGAGGACAGTCCATGCAACCCCATGGGTCAGCGTCCCCTTTATTGGGGAAACACTGCTAAGTTATGGACTACGACTCTGCCTTTTATTTTGCTGTTTTCTTGCAAGCCTCTTATACTACTGGAAGGCAAAAATAACTAACTAAATAAATAAATAATATAAAGAAATATTACTGTCCTTGCGTCATATAAATTATAACCAAATATTACTTTGTTTGGCGAATCCCTCCCAATGGAACTTTTTTATTTTTTTTTGAAGGAGCAGCAAATATTGAAAGTAGCCATACTTGCGCAGACACAACCACAAGCGTTACCCGTGCTCAGGCTAGCCCAAATTGCTGATTTAAAAGCGTATTTCCTCACTTATTAACTTTGTAACCTTGCTTTTGTTCATGTGACAGAATGACAATTGCACACAGTCTAAATCTATGATCCTCAGTGTAGGCTAGGCCTCGTGAGGGTGTTTTTCTGACCCCCGACACCCCAGCCTTGCTAGGAACAGCCTGTTGCCGCACCCTAATGTCATTATTGATCATGTGAAAACTGGAGCAGTTAATCTCATTTGAGCATGAGTGTGCACATGTATCTACTTGTGCAAAAAAATGGTCCCCACCCCTCTGATCTTGCCTCAGTCAGTGAATTTATTTGGTCGAAACCTCTTTGACTTGTCAGAAAGATTCCTTCATGTTGTGTTTGTGTTTAAACCTAAGAAGTTGTTGACCCAGTTTGTTTTTTTCCAACAAAGCTAAGCTAAGAAGAGGAAAATAAATAAATAAATTGATCTTCTGCGAGACAGTGTTTTGTGTGTAAACCACGTACCTTGTTTAGAGGGACCAACTATTAATAGTGCTTCTGAGCAAGGCACTACATCCAACAGTGCATGACTTGTTTTACACAGTAGCACCATTACAGCGTGTTTGTGTAACCCTGTCTGTCTTCTAAAATATCTCCTTTATGTCAGCACTAATGCCCAACTGTCTCAGGCTGACTGAGAGCTGACAGTGGCATTTCTTGAATATTACATTTTTAGTATATTAATAGTTTATAGTATTTCCCCTTGAGTAATTTTTGATGAGTGCTATGCGTCTCCTGGCTACATAGATGTTTATGGCTTCTAGCTTCATTAGTCTCCTTCAGGTCCTTTAGCTAAAGCAGAAAGCCAAGTATGATTGATTGTAGTGTAAAGTATGATATTAACCAGTGATTTGTACAAAAATATTACACCCTACAGGTAAATGAGTTAAGGGTAGCTGAGGTATGGGTTGGTTTTGTTGAAAGATTTTCTCACAAAAAAGAAGTAATGTGATGCTGCACATGGTGATTTTAAGCACTTTTCAAGATACTTGCGGACGCAACAAAACGGCAGTAAAAGTGCCTCATCTTAAATGAGCGTCTGTCCAAGACCGCTTCGGCTGTGCAGAGAAACATTCTGCCAAGCCTTGAAGTACTTGGATGAAAAACCAGAGTGCACCCTTATTTCATTGCATGCCAGATAGATGTCACAACATTGCTTGGTGTAGGTCTTTAAAAGCTACTTTTCTACTCCGAGGCCAGCACAGGCTGGAAGAATTTTCTAATTTAGCGATTGATGTGATTAAAATGCAATTTGAAATGTCTTATCTTGTTTCAATATAATTCTTACAAGTAAAGATGGAAATGCTCCATTTTTCTTGGAGGGACTCAGATTGTACTGAAGATGTTTATTCCTGCAGTAGAAACTTGGCCAGTGAGTGAGACCGTTCTGACCTCATCATGAAGGACGGTTACCACCTTTTAACATCTTACATCTACCTGTTTTAGTCCAGCACATAAGCTCCATTTTTTGGGACAAATTGTTCACTTTGTGATAAAAGCACCAAATTGGCACAGACGCACTTTAAAGTATGCTCTTTCATATGAGGATGGGTGCCAAGAAATATCTCCATATTTATGGGTGAGAATCCTAACCCAAAAAGGACAGTTTTGTTGTTTTTTTTTTTCAGTTTTATCACAGCTGAAAAAAATAACTAAATTTAGAAGACATGCTCCTTGAACAACTCATCTAAAATATAATATGTAGCCTCTTCTCATGGAATTTACAGAAATAAACAGATAACAGCCCTGCGACAGACTGGCAGGATAAGCTTCA
>OMMV01019400.1:2045-15057 GCA_900302635.1 Chatrabus melanurus
CTCCCTTTTGGCTCCAGTGTGGTGAGCTCAGCCATGAGGGGGACCCTGGGGGTGCCTCCGGCTCGTGCCCCTGTGGGCAGTCCCAGACAGGGCATTGGCTCACAGCTCACTCTCTCTGTGGGGTTTTGGGTCCTGTCTGACATTCGGACTGTCGCCCTGTGCCCTTTATCTCATGCTCGCGGTGCTGCTTTGCTCCTGCTTGTGGGCTGTTTAGGTGCACCCTCTCTTACGGTGGCTGGTCTGTGGACCCTGTGCTCATTCCTCACCTCTTGGTAGTGCATGGCACTGACCCTGTTGCAGTGCATGTCTGATTATACAGTTTGCTGCTTACCTTAGCCTCCTAGCCTTCGGCCTCAGTGGACAGCAATGCCAGTCAACGGCGAGGTGATTAAGGTAAGTGGCTAACTATATAACTGGTCGTCTTGAAAAGATTATTTACATTTAGTGAGGTAAACATGTGCACATTTACCTCTGTAGGGCTCCTCTCCATGCTACCAGACGCTTCTAATGATATTTTTGCCTGTTCAGTGGTGACAAGAAGCGGTTTACTGTGAGTGTTTTAGTTTACCCTCTCCAATAATATTATATAGCTGGTGAGCCCATGATGGTGTTTGCATTCTAAATCAATACTGCACCAATTAAATAAATTTTTGTTCTGAGTGATGACCCCCAAAACATCTAAAAATAGAACCTAGTTTGAAAAATGTCGGAGTTCCCCTTTAATATTTGAGTTGTGACTAAAGCTTACTGTGAAATTCATATTCAAGCAGAATCCATGAAGCCTGAATGAGTGGGAGGTAAGTGTGTGTTATCTCGAAACTTATTCAAAAAGTTTTTTTTGGTCTGACCGGGGTAAACAGAAGAGGAGGTGGCAACATTTAATAAAAAGAATGGTAACGATCAAAGTCTGGAAAAGAAGATTTTTCCAGATAAAACCCCGGCCACCTGGAAAATACTGTGATGTCAAGTCTGTGATGATTATTATTCATGTTCAAGGTTTTTTTTTTTTTGGTTTTTTTTTGTGCATCTCTGCTGCTGAAATGTACAATGCCAATTCAGAAAAAGTTGGGTTGATATGGAAAATGCAAAACAAACAAATAAATAATGCAGTGATCCTTACATTTGCTTCCACAGAAGCCTATAGTTCTTTCAGAGCTGTCATGGGTGTCTTGGTAGCTTCCCTCACTAGTCTCATTCCAGCATGGTCACTCAATTTTTGAGAACTGCCTACTTCACACAGATTCACAATCCAGTACCATACTGTTTGTATTGATGTAAATGAAGTCCAAGACATATTCAGTGACTTGGAAATGTTCATGTAACCACTCCCTGACTTGTCTCAAGAAAACTGGCTGTAAAAGTGATGATTTAATCCTTGTAGTTTGAATAATCTTTAAATTTAATCCTTAAATTTTGAAAGTGTTACAGGCCTTAAATGCAGGAATGGACGTGTATTAATAAATGAAATGAAGTTGACCACACAAAACATGAACTATTTTGGGTTCATACTGTCTGCAATGAAATAGAAGTCAAAGTAAATGGAAGGATCACTGCGTTTTTTTGTAATTTTTTTTTTTGCATTTACCATATCATCCCAACCTTTTCTGATTTGGGGTCGTAGAACAGCTCTGAAAAACATGGTATTTTTGTGTGTGGTGCAGGTTTGCCAGAATGTGGAGGACTCATTCTTTGAAAGCATACAACAGGGAGGGTCCCTGTCTGTATTAATGAATTATTCACCTCTCACTTTCACTTTGGGGTCGACAACCGATACGTCATGATTCTAATGTCATTATGTGGACACATTTACATGTTGTAATACTCACAGAAAGACCATGAAAAGAAACCCGCTTTAACTTTATTTTGAAATACTGCAGTTAGGTTGATGTTCTCAGATACAAGGACCCTTTTGTTGAAAGATTTCTTGAACAATGGCAATGATTTTACTGCAGAATCACAATGTGCAGAGGTATAAACTGAGGTTTGAGTAATATAATTCCTCTGTCTGAGTTAAAACATGAAATGACAAAATCAAATAATTGTTCAAACATATATAAAACAATGACAGGTGATTTCACGTCCTGACATGCAACACACCAGTAACTTGGAGATTAAACTTGTCATGTAATTTCATTCTTTTTATCTTTATCGCTGCAAAAATAAAAGTATATTATATATATAAGGGATTGTGTTCTTTGTTTTTACATGACTAAGAATTAAATTGCTGATATTGTCTACTTTTTAACTCTTTCTTATAAAGTCAATAACATTTTTTTGATATTGTAAACACTAAAAGTTGTTTAGATTTCTTTAAACTCATATTTTCTTCCAAATAGCATTTCCCTCAAACAACAAGCGATGCTGGAAGCTAATTACAAAAACAAACAAAAACAACGAGATGAAAAGTGCTCAGAGAGAACAGCGATGCCACACCCACATTTAACAGGTCAAGTTCACTAACAATATATGTCTGAACTCATTTCCATAAAATGAACCATTTTCCTACCATGGGGCTGGAAACTTGACCTTGATCTCTGAGCTTGATCGATGACTGATCTTCCCATCCAAGTTTCATCAAACGCAATATCTTGCTAACATACATGCAAACATAGTTACAGAGACCAAGGTGATCACAAGAGCGTACACCTCTGGTGGCGGCGCAAAAATCATGAATGCGTTCTGTGATTGGCTGAAGGTGTGACCATTAGAGTGCTTTCTAATGAATTAAGCGTTGTCTCTTAAGCTCTGACTTGCCATAGCTTCGGCTAGAGACATACAGGAATTTCATTGTGTAAGAACCGCTAACTAAAAAGGAAATATTATTTTCATTTTATTTATTTATTTTTTGCTAACTTAATTGCTGTATGGCTACATTCTTATTCACCTTATCACAGCGGCTGCAAGGCATCGAAAGTTCAAATTTGTTGTTTGTGTGCAGAGGAAGATTTTTTTTTAAAACATTGTTGCCAAGTTTGCTTATTAAAAGAAACTTTGGACTTTTTTGGTAAAGTTGCTTGCAAATTGTTGAAGTCATGTCTGTGCTCACAATATGTTTGTAACTGAGTGACATATTTTGGTGGCTCCCGGTGGAATTCAAACACGACTCCTCGCTTACAAGGCCAACGCTCTACCAGGTCAACCAAAGGGGAATCCCCCCCCCCAAGCCAACATATTTCAATCTGGATTTCACCTTGCTACATAGTACAGTTGTTTATTTTGGGCTTCTTCTAAAGAGCAGCTGTTGAGCTTGTTATCCACCGTGTGCCCAAACAAAGTATCAGCGAGGGATATAGTTGAGAACATTTGCCACTATATCTCCAAGGCTTGAGCCCAAATTAAGTAAATCTAACACATAGGTAGCCCTACTGGGGGGAACGATCACCATAGCAACAGTGACCGGATTAGCATATTATTAATTAGGTCACAGTGAGCCTCATAGAGCCTATATTACTTGAGCTAGGCCCACAAACTTTTGACACAACCTACAACTGACTCCAAGGCCTTATTATTATTATTGTTATGAGGTCATCCAATTCACAGCCTTTTTTTTTTTTTGTTACAAGCACAAGAAAATGCTTTTATTACTCTTGTGAAAGTCTGACAACACTGGTCTGTCGGGAAGTGATTGAAATAAATTTGACACCAAGGGACAAAAAAAAAGAGCGAGAAAAAGGGTGTTTCACCACAACATTTGTATCACAGTTGGCTGAGCCTCCTCCACGTGCATACATCCACACACGCATGCATGCAATAGAATAAAGTGAATCATCCCAAATGGTTTTTTTCAAAAATTAACTTTAATTGTAGTTTTTCCCTTTGTCCTATTTGGTTCATTCAAAAAAAATATTTTTTTAAATTTGCTTTGACTGTACAATAAATGTGTTATTATGACTTTGTCTAACATGTGCACTTCTACTTTTGAGAACCTCAGAGAAGTCTAACATGATGTTTGGCGCCCCAGGTTGGGAACTAGGGCCTGAAACCTACCAAAATGCTCAGTTTTCTTGAATTTACCTGCGATTCCAGCAGGACAAGCATCGGATTAATGGAGTCAGTCAGTCAGGTAGTCAATGAATGAATGGACCCGTAAACCTTTCATAAGTAACGCCGTAAAAATTACTGCATATTCAGCTCTGAAATTTTGGTTCTGATCGATTCAGGTGAGGAATCTGAAGCTTGTATTTTGGTCCTCATTGACATCTTTTAACCTAATAATGTGCAGTCATTCTTTGTATATTAGTTTACATTGGGATGTTGACACAGCGAGACATGTCTGGGCTTGTTCAGGCAAGCACATATAAACTAGGGTTTTTGTTTGCATGTGATTTTTGAAGCCTTCTTGCTAATATCCGGATCCTGGTGGCCACTAAGGCCACTGTTGCTTGGGTTTATACCCATTTCGTCTACTGCAAAAATCCCATTTCGTCTACAGTAAAAACCCCATTTCGTCTATTCTCACTTAGTCTACTCCCATTTTGGCCTATTGTCCCATTTCGTCTACTCTTGGTATACTTCAAAAGTGAGGTTAAAAAAAAGAAAATTATCTATTAAAACCCTAACCCTAAATCTATGATCTAACCCTAACCCTAAACCTAACCCTAATCCTAAATCTATTATCTAACCCTAACCCTAACCCTAAATAGGAAATGATCATGAGTAGACGAAAGTAGACGAAATGGGAAAAGTGGTAACAATATGAGTAGACGAATTGGGAGTAGACGATATGGGAAGTAGACGAAATGGGATGTTACTGTTGCTTGTTCACAACACTGGCACCTTAAAGAGAACATAAAACAATAAGAATGCCATTTTACGACACAGACCACAAACATTTATCATTTTAGTTACACAGCTCATTATTATATGATCATAAAAACAACAAATACTGTACATACATTCCAGTGACTATTATTCATTATTTTCTTTGTTCATTTTGCATCATGAGGTGAGTCACATAGTGACATACATTACTGGCTGACCTGTCGATGGAACTATTTTAAAAAGCAGTACATATCTATGACAATTTAAGATTTAAAAAAATAAATAAATAAAGCATAAATATAGGTCCAAAACATGTTAAGAAATAAATCAACAAATCACAACTGTGCAGTTTGGCCACACTACCACTGGCAGTTTGGAATAATACAGTCTTGGACTTAACAAATAGATGATGTCATGAGAAATGTAACAAAATTCCAACAATAAAATAAAATAAAATGCAGAAGGTCAAGTAAGAACTGTTCATTCTGAATCCCCAGTGCTTTTCTGCTTTCTTAAAGAACTAAAAAGGTCACAGAAAAGAGCTTTCTGAGAAGAAATTACAACAATCCCTCATAAATATCCGATTCACACGTCGTTACAGACAAACGCCATACTGCAGAACTCATGTTTTGCTTCTGTAATATTGTGCAGGTCATTCTGAATGTATTGCCGTGAAAAGTTTTTTTTTTCCTTAAAATGAACACCCAAGAAACAGATTTGTAGTGATATCAACTTGAAACCTGCGAAATTCTGTTTTGGGGTGGATTTTAAGGGATTTTTTTTTTTGAACCCATCCAGCAGATAAAAGACATATCAATGATAAAATTCAGCCTGATTCTCTGCACCAGTCCCGTCTCAGCCTGAAAGAAAGTGATTCACTGATCCTGTTTGTCTTTGTTTTTTTAAGCACAGCTGCTGTTAGGGGGTGTCATCGATCCAGGGGTCCCAGACTTTGGCCGGGGCCCTGTAACACGCCAAGGATTCGGAACAATTTATTGCGTTGGAGCTGCATCTAAAGCTCGAAGAGGTAGATGATATCCAGGTAGGTGACAGCTTCAGAAGAGTTCATGTTCTGGACTGGCGGCTCGACTGTGACCACCAGCATGTTATCACCCTGCAGCGACACTGCTTTGCCCATAAAGCCTGTGCTGCATGTGTTGCCATTAATCCGGCTCTCCAGGAGAATATTGTTGTCCTTCTTCAGGCTCACCCTATGCTGGGATCCCTGACAAACATTTTGTGTTCCTGAAGGCAGCGTGACCTGAAGGCACAGGAAATAATGTCCATCTTTTATTATGGTCAGAACTCCATTTGCTTCAGATATCAGGCTTGGCTCTTCATTCCTTGATGTCCATTTAATTGTCTTGTTGACTGTGGGTCACAAATGAGGCAAATGTTAAAGTTTCAGAGCAGAGAAAGAACATTTAGTTGTAACGCTCAGTGAGTTGTGCTGACACTGTCACTATCATTCACTGCTAACTGTAGGTTTCACAAACTTGACTGGGATGATTATTTCACAACAATTTGCAAAATTCATTCATTCATTCATTTTCTATACGCGCTTATTCCAGTTAAGGGTCATATGGGGCTGGAGCCTATCCCAGCGGTCATTGGGCGAGAGGCAGGGTACACCCTGGACAAGTCGCCAATTTGCAAAATTTTCATTTAATTTCACTTGTTAAATGCTGAGATTTTAAAATGATCTTACACTAATACCAAGGCTTTGAACCGGTTCATGGAACGAAAATAGAAACCAGGCTAATATGCCCAACATAGCATAGCCTGTGGCATTAGCAATAGATTCTAGCGTAAAACCTATATCAATAGACATTTTAATAATGTCTGACAGATACATATTGTTATGCCACACAGCCTTACATGGAATATCATTAACTGGTATTTTATTTGGTTCTAACCAGTTCGGGAATGATCATTTTAAGGTGGAACCCAAAACCAGAAACATTAAAATACCAATTCTACTCGCAATAAACCAATTGGAAAAAAACAAACAAACAAACAAACACATACAAACAGGTTTGAAACCCTTGTTAGTACATATTATATAATGAAATAGATGTCATGTACTTACTGATGAGGACAAGTATCTCTTATTGGAGTTCTGTTACTGATTATGTTTTTCGGTGTATTCCAGATATAATCCAATGCAATAGTAAAATATTATATTTTGATAGATTATTATTAATGATTACAATAATACAGACAATAAGACATATAAGCATTTCAGGGCAGAAATATCATCACAAAGTTTACACTGAAGAAGTTTTATAACCCTACATGAGAAAAACTGGGACGGTATGGAAAATGCAAAAAAACAAAACAAAAAAAACAACAACCCCCGCAGTGCATTGACAATGCATAGACGTTCCTGGAAAAGATGTCTTGAAGGCAGCATATGTTGCTCTAAAATCTCAATGTACTTTTCTGCATTAATGCTGCCATCACAGAAGTGTAAATTATCTTTGGCAAGGGCAGAGGTTTTATGTGTGTGCGTGTATATATATATATATATATATATATATATGTGTGTGTGTGTGTGTGCCCATGTGCACTAGCACCCTTTCATGACCAGCCGCAGCTGTGGTTTTATTTATTTTCTCTAAAGAATTCTTCAGTGACAGTCTGAAACAAAAGCGCAATTTTTCCTCTGGTCAAGACATCTTTGTCTGTAATTCACAAGCGTGGAAATGACGTGACTTATTCGTAACAAGTTCTTCATCAGTCATTCTGAGCACAGAGATGCTTTGGCTAGGACAATTTTACCTGAATGGAACTTAAAGTTGAGCACATTGCCTTTGCCCACGGGAGGTCTGGACACCCAGGTGGACTGCTAAAGAGGAAGAAATGCATTCATTTAAAAAAATTTACATAAAAATGTTAAATTTGTTGACACAAGCCGTCAATGCAAAATCTCTTGGGTTTTTTTGTGTGTGCATCAACGAAGTTATGAGACTACAATCCTCTCGTCTACAGAAGAGATCATGTGCACTCTGCAGGCAATACATGAAGAGATAACAGTGTACATTAGTGGCATTTCCCCGAATGCAGTAAATGACGTCACTGTGCTTCCTCCAAGAGGTGAGGAGTGCTTGTTAGAGGGACAGTTACACTTATGATGTTATAGATCTGGAGGATTTGTGTGCCTGGCATTGTGTGATTTCTTATTGAACATCAATTAAAAAAAAAAAAAAGCATTAACATCAATAGAATCCACCTGACCAAAAACATGGGCCCTCAGACTGAAAGCATTCGGAATGTAAACCATAGCGCAAGTGGCAGCTGTCAAACTGCTGTCAGCTTACCGAAGTAGCATTGTCGCGTGGAGGTGCTGCAACGCTTCTGTTCTGAGACTTGAGAAGAAAACAGAAGCAGAAATGATACCTTTAAATAAATGTAACCACAGAGCTTGGGAGCAATCGTTCATACAATTACAATTTCAGATGTACAGTCTATTTCATGCATAATTATTGGTACACACCTGCACTGCATATACGAAACAGTAATTTCTGTCTGAGCTTTAGATAAAAACTTTCACCGTTTGGAGTCTTGACAGCTGAAGACAACAGTCTTCCCCGCCAGCTGTGCTACTACCAAAACCACAAGAAAGCGCAGGTGCACTGCGCAGATGTTTGTAACACGCCAGCGATGACATTCATCTTCTTTACTCCGACTACTTACAAACAAACTGCATATCGCCAGTACTGACTGAGCTTTCCCCTCAAATGAATCCATTTGACCAAATCTCACCGGATCCCGCTGTCCAGCTGTGAAGAAGAGGGCGATGAACACCATGTGGCTAATGGAGAGGACGGTGACCCACAGCAAGAGGACGTGGGTCAGGGAATGCTGGGTGGACTGCGGCATCGTCTCTCTCTGACGGCTGAGCTCAGAACGACCTGAGCCTGGCGAAGATCAGAACGATGAGAAGATCTGATGACTGTTTGGGTCCTGAGTTTCCTCTGCTGTGCACCAGCGTGCGCGTTAGCTTCCTGAGTTCAGAGGGTGTGCATGTGATGAGGACGTTTTGATGTCTGCCCGAGATCTGCCTAGCCATGAGAATCTAAAAGCAAAGAGGAATCTGTGGTACTTTCCCTTGTATGTTGCCGAAGGTAAACACAGAAGACCCAGATTTTTCACTGCACCTTTGGGGCTGGCCCTAAGCGCCTACACACCGCGGCTCACACCAAAAGGAGGAACAAGAAATCTTATTAGTAACAAAAAGATGGATTTCAAAAAAAACCACTGACATGGTGTTATTTCGAAGTAAATTATTCAGTTCCTCATTTATAATGTAACAGTGTAAATGTGCGGGGGCTTTGGTGTATGTATCATGATCAAATTCCTGTTTTTGGGTTTCCAAACGGTCTTGTTTTGTATCCAATCAAATCAAAAGGGCCCAGTATGTAGCAATGCTCTGGAAGAGGGCCGATCTGACTGATCCATCTGCTGGTTCCAGTCCTACAGACTATGGTTGGCAGCTAACAAATCAAAACTTCCTTGAACCTGATTGGTACCAAGGAGATTCAGTTCCACGATCACTCACATGTCAAACTGCGGATGACATAGGTGTTACAGAATCCCCCATATGAGGAGAATGATGACTCAGATGGTCCTTGGAGTGAGGACAGTGATGGACTGGAGAGCATGGAAAGTGATAGAGATGAATAAGGATGACACAAGTCGACATTTCCTGGGATTACTCTTTCTTTAAGTCTTTTTGTCTTTAAGTCAAGGTTCCAACCAATGGTATCTGATGGTGTTTTCAACACTGGTTTATTGTCTAATTTAACTGTAACTGAGGTGAGAAATACACATTTGTTTGTACTGAAATAGGTTTCATTGTAATCTTTGACCACAAAAACATGGGTGTAGACACTTTATTTGTGATGTTATCATGTATGGTTTCGAAGCTATTGACGAAAATAGGTTTTTCGGTTATGGTGTCACTCGGCACGTGATTTCGGGAAGAAAGCCACAGGTGAGGCCCGGCAGCAATGCATTTTTTTGATGTGGGTATTGAGTTGCTTCAATCCACGAGGTCCATAGATCTGGCGCTTTTCCCTTGAATAAAAGTTCTGGGCTCCTGCCCTAAAAGGATTGCAGTTTGCCCACTGAGATAAGACATTCTGGTTAAAGACTCATCTGTCTTCTTTTTCATATAAAGAAATGTGGAGTTTTTTAGGGGTTTGTTTGTTAATCCAGTGTTGGTTTTGCAATTGTTTCAACATGTTATGTTTTTAATTTTGTTTTATTGTTGGTTGGAATGGCCTGATGGATGGTCACCTCATTGGGCCTCGTCCTCTGATATGGACCTTGCCCCTGTAAAGTGCCTTGGAGCAACTTGTGATGTGATTTGGTGCTATACAAATAAAACTGAATTGTCTGTGTGCTGCCATGCAAGGCGTTCATCTGCACATTGGGAACAACTTGGAGATTAAGGACCTTGCCCGAGGGACCTTTGTGATTCTCCTGTCTGATTGGGAATCAAACCAAGGATCCTCTGGTCATTTCCTAATATGAATGCAATCTGAGTTATCTTTCAAATTCATTATTATTTTTATTTTCAGGAACAGTAGTAAACCCATGAGGAAAAAATAAGTACAAGATGCTAGACTTTATTTTACCCATGCTTTGTTCTTTGCAACTACGACAGTTTCGCCATGTGATGCTTTTCACGGCGCATAAGCCAACATGCAAGTGTCTCAGTGTTGAGGATCCCAGCAACTTGAAAAGGCCAAGGGGACGCTCACTTTTCACATGGATGCAGTAGATGCATGGCTACTTTCAAGAGGTGGGGATGGATCGGTTGTCTGCCTGAGTGATTGCCACCCAGGACCTGGAGCGGCTCCGTAGTGTGGTGGATGCAGCGACGCACAGCATTGGTACTGCTTTGTCCCATTTAGAAAATTGGCTAAACATGGTCAGCCTCCAATTCTACCCTGTTACAAGGGCTCTTTTTGATCTGTGACAAACTGCGTTAACTTTGTGTTATCTGTCTATCTCATCATCTCATGTCCTCACATCCCCAGTAGCTCTTTTGGTGTCTCATCTGTTACACTCCTCATCTCCTCTGCTCTCCTCTTCTGTTCTCCCCTCTCTGCTGTGCCACTTCTAAAAAGGACACAAATAGCAAATGCCAACCAAAATTTAACCAACGCTGTCATATTTATGTGATAATTCAATCATTAACACATTTTATGTTATACATACTGTAGACTTAACCAAGTGCACACAAACGATATCAAGCAAATCACTAAGGTACTATTCCATCAAGCAGCAGCAGGTAAACTTCTGAAATGAAACATATTTGCGTATTCATAGATTCTGGAATTGTGGGTTCAGGAGTTGGGCTACCAATATGTTGACCTGGGTTCGAGTCCCCATCAGGCTACCTGCCTGTGTTCTTGGACAAGACTCTTTGTCTGCATTACCCCAGTCCAGTTGTAAATGGCTCCCGGCCTTGCCTGGGGAAGTAACCTGTGATGGAGTGGCATCTCCTCCAGGGTGAGTTGTACACTCATTTGCTTCATGCTACGGTATCTGGGGATAAGCGCCAGCAACAATGGGCTTCAGAGCCTGTATAGGACTTAATGTGAAAATTGAACTTATTTATTTATTTATTTGTTGTTGTTTTTTTGTAGAAAAACCATATCAGTTGCCAATTTAATCATCACCTTTTATGGCTTACACTTCACTTATTTTTTCCTCCTTAAGTGTTTGAGCTACACTTTATTTATTAAATGTGATATGCTATAAAATTACAGTTATTATTGTTATTAGTAGTAGTATTATTACACACACACACACACACACACACACACACATACACCTATTTGCATGCTGAGGGAGTGTATCTAATGACTGTTTTGCTAAATGACATACCTTCTCTGTGTTCTCCTTGGGCACAAGAAAAACTCATTTTGCTCTTTTAGACAAGATCACAAAATTGTGTCACATTTTTTGGGAAATGTAGGAAAGGAGTATCATATCAGCTACAAGACAACAGATACCTTCCAATCCATCCCTGCCAGCAGTTTGGAATGCATGACGTTATATATTTTCTGACCAAGATATGGTCAGAACTGCATCTTGAATAGGTGAGCTATGTAATATAACACAGAAGCTTACTCAGTTTGACAGTTTTGAGGCAAAAAGTTAGTTTGTACCTTTTTCATCTTGCTGCAAGATTACTAATTGTAAATATTAATGTAGCCAAATACAAGTTAAGCTGTCGTTATGAAACTATATTCATATGTGCTCTGTCAGATGAACTTTTCGTCATAAAAATTTTGAAATTTAGATATAATTAAATGCAGCTGGTGACTGAGTTTGTCTGTCTATATGCAGCCCTGCGATGGACTGGCGACATGTCCAGGGTGTACCCCGCCTCTCCCCCAATGACTGCTGAGATAGGCTCCAGCCTCCCCGTAACCCTTAATTGGAATAAGCGGGTTAAGAAAATGAATGAATGCATAAATGCAGCTGTGTTGTTTTGGGGACTTGGTCACTATAACTTGTCCACAATGAACTATTTTTCAGAATAATTCTGGTGCTCTGTCAGACATTACAAATGATGATTAAAATCAGAATGGGACAAAACAGACCTCAGGCTGACAGGTGGGAAACCCCGCCTTCTGTGAGTAAGAGTCCTACTGTGCGTGAGTTCAGCGCCAAAAAGCATTACAGAGCGCTTTCCGCGAATACTAACGGAATAACGGCTGAATGGTGCGTGTTTCAAAATGGCAATGAGTGGCGAGTTGGATTCAGTCGCGAATGATGTTATGAATAAATTTGCCGTTTCTGTGCTCTTAGATCAGCTTTTGGACGATGCAGCTTAAAGATCACCCATAGGTACAGCCATAACTGGCGCTGTTTCTGCTGGAACTGTTGCCCTTCCAGCCGTTGTCTATGAAATGGAGTCTTCCGACGGTATGGACAACACCCTTCGCCATGTTTGTTTTGTGAAGAGCCACGCTGCGAGGCACCTCCCAGACCGTTAACATCTGTTAGTGAGCGCTCGCTAATGATTTTGGCGAACAGGTCGTTCAATGGCAAAGCACTCGCTAAAGTTACAAAATGTTTTGTATGCTGAATGCACCTTATGTATTGCTTCCACTTGTGCACCTAAAGGGCCTATCACACTAATTAAAAATATTTCTGCAGCACTGACTGCATCAAACTGACCAATCAGAGAGGAGGCGGCACTCACTCTGCCTGAGCTGCAGAGACTCTT
>OMMV01019415.1:1959-16013 GCA_900302635.1 Chatrabus melanurus
AACAAAACAGACCAACAACATCAATTAAAAATAAAGAGGCATGACAGAAATGTCAAATGAGTGAGTTATGTATTGTTAGAAAACATATACAGTGTTAATTCCTCATCACCATGACAACGGGTAATCTGCAACAGGTTGCAGACATTTATATTGTAATGTACTTGGCCAAGAACATCTTAAATCTTTCTATTGGAGAACAAAATTAAATTCTTTCACCAAATTTCCCAGGTCCATACAACTTAAAAAAAAAAAAAATCTGTAAAATTACACACACAAAAATTGAAATAATACCTTTGACAATACCTGCATGGCTCGAAGTGAAGTGTGAGAAATCACAAACCAAGAACCAAGCCAACACACCCAGTCACTATCAAAACATGACATTTTAACACAATCAAAGCATAACAGTAATTCCATTTTTCAACTTCAACAAAGCAAACATGCCAGCTCAACATAATCAGTGCTTTTTGTCTACAAAACCAGTCAAACTGGCTCTAAATATGTCAGATGCTTAAGTCCAAAATTTAAAACTTTAAAATCCAGTGATAACTCTGTGAGATCTGTCCTCCAAAGAGCCACAATCTCAAACCACATGGGGATGACATGTTTGAATTAAAGATCCCAGTAAAGTGAGTCTCTTTATTTCTCTATGTTCTTATTTTACATTCTCTGGTTAGAGATGGTTCCCAAATTCTTGAATTTTGGCCCCAACTCATTCAGGAACTGCAGGTCGTCTCCCAAGTTGCTGAGTGACAGTTCGTCGAGTGACGGGCATTTACTGTCCTGTCCTTCATAAGCATACTCATGGGGTTGGTACACGGGGTGATCAAGGTCATTTATATCAATCATGTACAGCCTCTGTGAAAGTAAGGAAAGGAAAATGGTTCACTACGGTCTTTTTATTTTGTACCTTTTGAGCAGTCGGTGGTAACCAAATTACAGGTTCTTACCCTGTCAAGATGACCTGCAATGTCATGATTTCTCCTCATACTGAATGATCGGACAGTCCTGTGTGCGTTGGTCTGTTCAGAAAGAGCAAAATATAGTTCAAATTAAAGGGGTTCATTTGTTGCTTTATTAGCATTTGGTATGAACTAAAATAAAATGCATAAAGCACAATCTAATGGGATTACACAGCAGCTACTGTAAAAATCATTGAATGGCACCACTCACCAAGTAGGCGTTCGACCTGCCTTTGGACCAAGTAGAGTACTAAAAGTAAAGAAATAAGAAAAAATACAGTCAACAACAGGCCTTATTTCTTTTTATATACACCGATCAGCCATAACATTGTGACCTCCTGCCTAATATTGTGTAGGCCCCCCCTTGTGTCACCAAAACAGCCCTGACCCATCGAGGCATGGACTACACTAGACCTCTGAAGGTGTGCTGTGGTATCTGGCACCAAGACATTGGCGCAAACAACTCGGGCCAGCCTTCGCCCCCAAACGCGCATCAGTGAGCCTTGGCCACCCATGACCCTGTTGCTGGTTCACCGATTTTCCTTCCTTGGACCACTTTTGGTAGGTACTGACCACTACAGAGCAGGAACGTTCCACAAGAGCTGCAGTTTTGGAGCTGCCCTGGCATCTAGCCATTACAATTTGGGCTCCAACATGGCGGTGCGACCGATGCTTGTGGCAGCCTGTGCTGACACTAGCGAAGGTTTTACAGTGCCATGAGTACTTTCATCCTTGTCCTGTAAAGCAAATGGGTGAAAATGTTTATATCCGCGACTTTCTACTGGACATTAGAAAGTGTTGTGGGAACTGCAGACCATGAGCGCTAAACCAGCTTAGCAAGCTCGGGCTGCTATGCAGAGGCTATATAGAGGCGACCCTGGACTCACCTGGAGCCACCGCTGGTGAGGAAATACCACTGCCATTGCTGCAACAGGACACTTAAGCGGGGGAAGCGAGGAGGCGCCAAGGGCTAACCCCAGCAAACCGGCCGTGCCCTCGGTCCCCAGGAATTTCATGTCATAATGTTAAAAGAAAAACACTTCATGTTGGATTTGATATGATCCCGCCCACAATACCTGCAAACAGTGGCTTTAATGTTCGTTATGCAGCAGGAGCGGGTGGACGTTTCTACCGCGTGAAAGTAATGTGGACTTTATTTGTTCATTACACGTTTTTACCTGGAATGCACCAACTGTTAGTGACACCACGAGCGGCATTTTATGAATTGTGGATTATTTTTACGTCCAGACGGAACACGTTTATTGTCACCTCTCTGACAACTCGCCAGCCTGCCTCTAAAATGTAAGCTATTATCATGCATTTATCTTAATACTATGCTTGTATGTTATTATTATTTCATTAAATACAGCGTGGACATTTCTTGTAATTGTGGGGGTTTGGAGGGACCCTGATGCCGGCATCTTCACAGGGGGGCGGAATGTATTATTTGCCACAAAAATGGAGAACGGTTCAGATCGGGTTCCAGATGGGTTTGCGCCACTGCGATGCCTTTGGGAGAAAGTCGGGAATCCCCGTGGATGTGCTGGGGCATTCCGGGGACTCCCTCGGGAATGCCGTTCGCATGTTGTTGCAGCCCAGTGTGATAGGCCCTTTATCCAGAGAATGCGAACTGCAAATAACTCCAATAATATTTCATTAAAACTACTTATTTTACTCTATTTTAGCATAATCTTAGTGCATTTATTAATGCTCTTATTTATGAACATAGTTTTACAGTCTTCTGTCTGACACTGAATTACTGATTGGTGGATGTGTGAAACACAATTTAGTTTTTATGTGGAGCATAAAAATGACAAAGGAATCTGAATTTGGTCCTTGTCAGAGTCACTCAAATCTCTACGCACCCCCATTTTTCCTGCTTCCAACACATCAGCTTCAAGGACAAAATGTTAACTTGCTGCCTAATATATCCCACCCACTGCCATTGTAATGAGACAATCAATGTTATTCACTTCACCCTTCAAGGCGCAATCTCACCTAGACGTTTGGGCCAACGTACACGAATGTATTTGCAAAGTGTCTGCTAGCCTCTGCCGGTCTCCGCTGATGAATGTCGACCACGTCCCAAAATTTTCAACATGATTAAAATTTCTCGGCATTTCCCGACATACCTTTGGCTAGGTTGGAGACCATTCGAGAAAGTTAATCTCCACGACGACCAAGTTCCCTACGCTAGCTGAAGTTACTGGTGCGTTTGTCCACGCTAGCTAATGTTTGGGTGCTGCTTCGCCCTGCCTGCTCAGAATCACTGGACAGTGATGGTGTGTTGACCTGCTCTCCCGCACGTTGCCACGTTGGCAAAAGTCCCACTTGTTCTAATGGCACGCTGGTTAACACCCACCTCCACTAGCACCATGTTATGGGACGCCGAGCTGTGTTAGAGGTTCACTACCAAACTCCGGTAACGTGATTTTTGCTGACGTTTGGGCAATTTTCTAGACTTTGCCCTGTGTTCCGCAAACGCTGGGGTAAACGTTATCGTGAGATTGCGCCTTCAATGGTCACAATGTTATGGCTGATTGGTGTAGACATGTCACCTACAATATGTGCATCCAAGTTAATTAATGGTTTTGGATTTATCCTTGCTCTATATGGCTATCTGTATGTCTGTGGAAAGCTCAATAATCGTTCAGTTGAAGAAAAAAAATTAAATATACTGGGATGTTACTGTGGCTCCTCCTCCTTCAACATTATTCACATACATAAAGAACAGGTTACGACGGGCAGAAATGTTTCCATGTATCTTATGCTAATTACCTCCACCAAACAGGTTGTTTTTGTTGTCATATTTCTGTCTGGTTTTTGTTTGTTTGTCAGCAGGATATCGCAAAAGGACATAAGCAGACTTCAATGAAATTTGGTGGCGAGGTGGAGGTTGAGTCAAAGAAGAATGCATGAAATTTGTGTGTGGATCTGGATCAAGAGGCAATTCTGCTTTTGAACTTTGACCCTTGTTCCTTTGATCCTTTTACAGCACAGGTGTCAAACTGATTCCAGAAAGGGCCAAGAGGGTGCAGGATTTCTTTACAACCGCCCACGTCACCAGGTGATTTCAATGATGAACTCATCCAATCTGCACAAAGTGATGTTAATCAGTGAAATCACCTGGTGGAGTCGGTGGTTGCAAAGAAAACCTGCACCCTCTTGGCCCTTTCTGGAATCAGTTTGACACCTCTGTTTTACAGGATCAAAGGAAAGATGAAATCACGACCAAAGTTCAGCGATCAGGATCAAAGATCAGTATATAGAGTTAGATAGAATTGACTACATTCTTCTGGACAGAGACCTCAGATGTCATACCTGGAATCGACTTGAGCCAATCTCCCATTTTAGGGGTCACAGCCCCAGAGGAAAAGTCAAAGTATAAAATATAAAAGTATAACTAAAAGATAAAAAATAAATGTATTTATAGAGTTATTGATACATTTATGTATTTATTTAGTCTTAATTCATATTTGGTCGTCCATACAGAATGGTGACAAAAACACAGCAACATGGCTCATAGATACCAGTCAGTATGTGACACAAGATCCAGCTGTGGTCGGTGTAAATGTTTGGAGGGTATTTTGATATAAGACGTGTTAATCACTCACCCTGGGCAGCCCTCCCTGGTCCCTCATCATTGATTGTTGTGAGCCCAAGGCCATGTTCACCTATTGAGATGTACAGTGAGGTTTCATGAAACACAGCCATAGCAATCTGGCGTTGGGTTGGAAGCTCATGTCTCCATCCAAAATTAAACACTGTCAACATCATGTATTGTTTGGGGAATAATCACTTCAGGAGTCCTGCTGCTTTGAAGCATTTCTATGTGTTACATAGCCATGAACCTGTGGCTTTGGTAGCCGCCAGACCTAGGCTTTGGAAAGAAACTGACAAGCTCATTTCAACATGTAAATTCAAAACTACACATACTGTATGTTGGCAGAGGCAGAGAGAGAGAGAAGGAAGAAGTCTGCTTTGGCTACATTCATACAAAATCCTTTCTGCAGGGTTGTGTGGAGGTATGACTGTTACATTTTAGAACATAACCGGTGTGAAACAATCAGAAAGTAATGTCTTATTTCTCTGATTTAGTACATTTCTGTTACCGTTTATTGTTTTTGAGTTTTCGTATTAACAACCCCAAGGGGATGGCATTTTACAGGGTACCTGCCTAGGCTTTTACAAAACCTATGACTCAAAGACAAGCTATTCATACAAGGACCCGTTTCTCACCATACTGCGACGTGAGCTGTTGTAGATGTCAATGTTTCTGGTGGTGACGTAAGAGCCCTCATTGATCTAGATGGACAGAGGGAATTAATAATCACAAAAAGGTCGAGCATTCAGCACACTATGTTCAGCATGTTGTGTTCAGTCTGCTCCTTAGATTATACTTTTCTTTGGTATTCCCCAAACATTTATCATACATTCAAAGAACACGCAAATGATGTGTGATTAAACACGGTAAATTGCAGTCAGTGTTTGTGAAATATGTCCTTCATTTAAATAATCCCAGACATGGTCTTTGATCTCTCTTTGGAGCCAGCCTCAAATGGTCATTCAAGGAACTGCAACTTTTTCCATTTCTGGTTAGGCTTCATTTTTGATGGGCGGAGGTTGGGGCATCACAAATCTCTACATAATCTCACACCCGCTCATTGACGCCCGGGTACACTGCTAGTCATATTATAATTAGAGAAACGTTTGTTTGCACGTGTGTGCTTGTTCCACTACTGCTCTAAGGTGCTTGGGCTAATTTCTACCAAACTTGCTGTGTGCATGTAGGTTGACCCCAGAACTGCCCTTAAAGAGTTTGTTTTTGGCAAAGATCAAAATTTATGTTTATCTATCCGTTCTCCTGCTCTTCCCAAGTCCTTTGGCCGATTTACACTAAACTTCATATGTGGATGTCAGTCAACCCCAGAACTGCCCCTAAGAAGTTTGTTTTGGCAAAGTTTAAGGTCATTGGGGTCAAAGATCAAAAACATGATTTTTTTTTCACTCCGATGTCCACCAAACCTGGGATACATATGTATTTGGGTTCTGGAATTGCCCAGGCAAGGTCAAATTTGCCAAAGGTCAATCATTGGCATCAGGGTCATTGGGTCAAAGGACAAAATGCAAGTTTTCCACTTCAATATGCACCAAACAGCACACATATGGAGGTTGGTTCTAGAATTGCCTACCAGGACCAAAATTCACCAAAGGTCAATCATTGGGGTCAAGGTCAAAAATGGTCTGTTGGCCTACTCCTCCCAGGTCCTTTAGCTAATTTCTACCAAACTCGCTATGCCATTGAAGTTGTCCCCGAAATTGCTCTTAAAAAAATAATTTTGGCAAAGGTTAAGGTCAAGGAATTTGATTTTCCAATCTGAGTTGGACCAAATGTGGCACACACTTAGGGGGATTCTAGAATTGCCCTGGCAAGGTTAGCCAGTGGTCAATCATTTGGATGAAGGTCAAGGTCATTGGGGCCAAATGTCAGATTGCCATAGCCATTACTGTTCGATACAAACCCTTTAACTTATGTTGTGTACACATTCATAATGTAAATACGAAACCAGTCACATAATCTATCACCTCCACTGTGATTGATTACATGGATTGTAACTGTCATGCTTTTTTTGTGCAGAAATAAAAGATGCACTTTCACACTTTTGTTTTGGCACTGAGGCGTCTCAGGCTTTTGACTTCTAACTCACCCTGTGCACACATTGACACGCCTAAGGCCAGGCCGTGAAAAAGTCAAACACAAGATGAGGAATGAACACTTAAAGTAAACAAGGAGACGTACCATATCAGGCTGTGGTTTAGCACTGTCTGTCATAGTCATGTTGTTGGTGGTAGAAGTCAAGAGGAGACTGGGGTCAGCCTGTGAGAGAAGGAAGGAAAATATGAAAATCTTGCCTTACAGAAATAAAAACAATTGGCCAACATAAAATGAGTGTCACTGTATGATTGAAGTAACAAAAGGTAATATAAATATTTAGATATAGGATCAGAAACTCCGAATTCCAGGTGTCAGCATTACAACATTGTTTACCATTGAGCCCCAGTCTCCAAAAAAGTCTGTCTCAAATTAGAGTGGCATCACCTATGGGGAGGTTTGCTTTTGACAGAACGGAAATCAAGTTTCCCCTGGGCCCCAATGAATGTGATCAAAGGCTACAGGAATATCACAGCCACTGTTAAACAATCAGAAAGTAATGGTTCACTTGTTTAATTTAGCAGATTTTTGTGCGGAAATGGTCTGACTGTCTCCCTGAAAACCACACCTGCTCCTAATCCATCATCAATCCAGCATCTTCCAACCATCCAGCAGACACCTCTGTGGCATATTACATAAGTAAAACAAAACATCAAAGTTCAACATATTTTAATCACTATTCTCATTATATGCCCTTTCGCAACCATTCCGCTCAATGTATACCTGATCCCGTCAGATCTCAGAAGTTAAGCAGCGTAGGTCCTGATTAGAACTTGGCTGGGAGACCGCTTAGGAATGACAAGTTTTACGCCGGATGTCCTTCCTGATGCAACTCCAGTTCTACATGTTTCTCCATGTAGAACTGGAGTTGCATCAGGAAGGACATCCGGTGTAAAACTTGTGCGGATCTCTATCGGATCGGCTGTGGCAACTGTGGCAAGTTGAAATTTAGAAGAAGAAAAAATCTCATTATACGCACATTTAATTTGGTGAGTTACAAGATTATACAATTTATTATTTTTGAGTTATTGTGTTAAACAGGGTACATGCCGAGGCTTTTACAAGGCTGATGAATAAAAGATAAACTATTCATACAAGGATAAAAATAAATATAAATGAACTACAAAATATAATGATAAAGGAAATATAATTATCACATAAGTGCACACAGACATTCGCCACATCAACCTCTCAGAGGCACAGTCTGAACATCCTGTGACAATTTTTGGGGCCAAAGGCTAATTCTTACCAAAAATAACACCAACACCAGTTACAGTCAATATGCAGATTCCTTCTGATTGGGAGCCTGAACAGTAAAGCTGTATGCGATGTCCTTGTTTTAACTGTACATATGGCCAGTAGATGTATTTACATACACACCTTGTATGCAGAGCCTCCTCCTTCTTGGTTGTACTTGATGAGGGTCTGGTTGCCCTCATCCTGCACTGGAGGGAGGCTCTTGAACGTCTTTTCTCCACACTGACACACGATAACTAAGAGAAGTACTGCAAACACACATCAAAATATTGCTGAGAATGAACTGTACATGCTGTCAAAGGATAGGTTCACTTTTTTTAGAGCCTTAGACAAGTCAGGGGATGGATATGTTAAGGGGCTATCACACCTGCGGTTCATCGCTCGGCGGCCGCAACGCGACCTGAATTTCCGCGGCTGTTTCACGGGTTGTGTGAAACACGTCAGATGGATGACCAAATGCGTGGAGTGTGAGATATATATATATATATATATACATACATACACACACACATATATATATATATACACACACATACTATAAGCGCGTTAATTGTTTCATTTCAACTACATTCAACTGCATTGTGGTACAGAGGGAAAATTACAAAAATTGTGTCATTGTCCAAATACTTAGAGTATGTACCTGACTTTATTAAAACATTGTTAGCAATTGAGCCTTTGAATGCCCTACTCACATTGATTCTTTCCAGGAAATCCGGTTTTGAAAAAAATAAAAAATAAATTGTTTAGTAATTAATGAATGAATGAGGGTGAACGGGCCAGCTGCTTCAGTAGTTACAAAAATCCAGCATATGGTCAAAATATTAATAAAAGAATGCTAGCAACTTGCTGTGTAATTATCTTTACTGTATTGGTATGACAACAGCTGAAATATGGCCAGCTAGGAGTAGTTTAATCAAATATACTGGTTTATGTCAATCCTGCATCTGGCTCAGAAGTTAGCTGTGGTCAGTTTGTTTACCACTGATGTCACGCATGGATCTTGCCTTTCAAGTCCTTTAAAAAAAATTAACAATAATATATTGAACACGCAGTCTATCAAACAATAGAATAAAACCAAAATCAGGAAATATAAATAACATAAGTGCAATATATAATACGTTGCATGCCTCTCTGGTAAGCTAGCCAAGGCAGTAGTGGCACGTGTACTATTAGCCAAATCAGATAACATATAGCTTGTTTCACCAAAATTTTATTGAACAATGAGCAACAAAAGTGGATGCAAAATCTTCAGACGTTTACACTACGAGTCCCACCGGCGGGGATATTGTCCAAATAAAAAAATGAATAATCTCATCAGCAAAATATGATGTAAGTATTCATAAAATGCAAAAATGCATTAATAGTTCCACTGTGCAGTTTCAAGGGTTAGAAAAATGAGGTTTGATTTTGTCGAGAGCTCTACTACAAGTGACCCATATATTTCCTTTCCAGCAGTTTGCGGGAAAAGGGATTTCTGTCATATTACACAATTATCAAAACTGAGCACAGTACTCAGACTGTTCATTGCTAACAATGTATTAATGTGGCTAAGGGTAGAAAAGAGTGAACTTGAAAGAATCATAAGGAATTTATGACTGAAACCAAGCCGTGTACATCAAAACAAAGCAGATAAATGACTTAATTGATTTGGAGTTAACCGACATGGCACCAAAATATTAGATGTTCAGTGGAGCTTCATAAAACATGAAGATTATAGTTTTGTTTGCAATTGCTGGTTGCATACTCGCACAACGATTCTAAATTGGCCATAGGTGTGAGTGGGAGTGTGAATGAGTTTCTCTATATGTGTTGGCCCTGCGGTAAACTGTCCAGGGTGTACACGGCCTCTCGCCTAATTCCTGCTGGTATAGGCTTCAGCCACTCCCAGTGACCCTAAACTGGAATAAGTGGGTTCAGAATATGGGTGGATGGATACTCACACAAAAATGCTAATAATCCCAGAAACAACAGTCCAATTCCAGGTGCGCCAAACTGTTTTGTCAGTGGCCGTTTGCCAAGGCACTGCTGGCCATGTCCACAGTTGCAAATTATCACTTCCAAAGTTTCACGTCCGACTGCACCCTGTTGGTCGGAAATCATCAGGGGCACAGAGTAATTACCATAAGCTAGTGTCTGCAGGCTGACAAGACCACCTTCCATACCTGGTCACAAAGAGAAAGGCAGGTGTTACACAACTTCAAATGTAACAAACCCACAGACATATTCAAATAAGTCCGTTGTACATACAAATAATGAATGTTTGAGTGCAATGGTAAGACTTTTTGCATGAGCTGACAATATTCTTTCCATTGCACGAATGGAAAACATTTCTTTTATATTTCACATAAATAGATCAGCATCATTTGATACGAGCAAAGCTCGGTCTTAAGTAACACACGTGTATAACACATGTAAAATGAATGAAATCCCTACACTATGCAACTCAGATTTCGTGGTCCACACGGAAGCAAAATGAAAGTAATGATGGTTCTGAGCGAATCACAAGCGTGCGAAAACGGATCTAAATCCTGTTGCTGTAAGCGGCTGCTCGTCGTCTGTTAGGGCTATCTACACTGATTTCCTCGCTAACCTTGCTGATCAGTTGTGTTCTTCAGGAATTAGGTCTACGACTACTCTTCCTTTGTAAATAGTATTTTCAAGACATGCTACCAACCAGATTAACTTTATTTTTATAACAGCAAAAAGTACAAGTATGAACATGTATGAAGAAACATCTTTAGTTCTGCTACAGATTTTCCCTGAGTATATGACAAAATCAATGAAGGTGGGTGATATGATAATCACTAACCTTGCTGATTACGTTTCGTTGCACTGTGCGACAAGAAAAACCGACAGTTCCAAAAATCAGGGTGGGCCCAAAAATCGGAAGGTTGCTCTTATTAGAATGTGGTGGATATTTTTTAGTAAATTTTTACCAAATGTTCTTGCATCAAATTTACTGGCTATTAAAATAATAAATGTAATGTTACTAGACCATGCTGAGCTCGATCTAAGCTTTGCTCATACATATTATTTAACTTAAAATTTGACAGGTGTTTCTTCTCGGAACAGGAAGCCAACAGCAGCGGGGCACAGGCGGCTCTGTGTCCACCCAGCAGTTGACTCTGTCCCGCAGGCGACCCGCCGACACACCGCTTCGCTCCTCAGCAGTGCTCGCTATACGCGCCGCGGTGTGTGTGGAAGCACATGTATGCTTTCCTCAATCCAGTGAAAAATCACGATAGAAACTTGTCCAATTCTTCATCTGACAGCACTTCTATGGCCGCTAAAGATGTCCTCATGAACACTGCTGCTTATGGCGTACCGGATTTAGCTTCCTTATAGCATGGACGCATTTTTACGAAAAGGTAGTGGAGTCTTTCAATAGAGGAAAATGTATGGGACAAAAATGCGTGGTGCATGACATCAGTCATATGATGTGACAAATAATGAATGTCACGTGACATACAATCCACCAATCAAATGACAAGGATCTATGTAGGTGTCATATAATATGTACTAACCGAAGGAAGGGTCTAGTTTCCATCGCTGCTTCAGTTTTTCATCTTCACTCGAGAAGGAGAAGGCGAATGGCCCAGAGAAAGGCTCAGCATCACTGTCATTGACTGGCACAATGATCCTGTTGTCTTTGTTTCCACATAAAAGGAGGCCATTCTTGGCCAGCTTTGGTGTGTTATCATTGATATCGCCCAGGTGGACAAGGGCCGTGCATGTCCCTGTGGCCTGAGGTTCGCCTTTGTAAACACATTGAGAAAGGATTATTTAATTAAATGAGGCATTTTGGTTTAATTGTTATTTAGTTGGCTAGTTGACCTTATTGTACAGCTTGTGTTTAATGACAACATGCCGTGCTGTCATACCATCATCTATGGCACCAATGACAATTTTGTAAATGTTATTATCATCGACAAAAGGTGACTCTCTGTCCATCTTCTTCTTTGAAGTCAGTTTTCCGGTTTTCTCATCAATAGCCACCCAATCAGCGGGATCCTCCAGCAGCTTAAACCTGATTATAGTAGAAGTTGGAAAGTGACGCAGAATAAAGTAAATTAACTGAAATGAAGCATGGAGAATAAAAGTGTAACATGATTATAGTTACATATATGTGTTATAGTCAAAACAGAATGATCATAAACATGACGAGCAATGAAAAAGTACAGCCAAATTATGGATGACAGAAGTTCATCATCATCATGGACATGAACATCATGGAAATACTGGCCTTTCAATGAATTCTTTGACATCTTTTAGTAACAACAACAATAATAATATTTATGTATTTATATAGCACTTTCCAAGAATACAATTTTGAATTGCTGAACATAAAACAAACATTAAAATTTCACAAAAATCAAATAACTTAAAAATTAAACACCAAATACATACACACAATACTAATCAGATAAATTTAAATGATTTAAAAACCAAACTCACACTGCAAACTGTAGAAAACATATGTTTTGAGATTGGCCTTAAAGAATTAACATTTTGATATCCAATGGCAAATTGTTCCATAAAGTGGGAGCATGATAACAAAAGATCTGCATCCATCTAACTTATTCTTAACTTTAGGACCACAGAGTAAATCTGTATCCTGGGAACATAATGCACAAGGTGGTTCATGAGGTTTGATGAGTTCCAATAAATAAGACGGTGCACAGCCATTAAGAATTTTGTAAGTCAACAGTAGAAGCTTAAAATCAGCTCTCGCTTTAACAGGAAGCCAATGAAGGGAGGTCAACACAGATGTGACGTGATCAAATCTCAGAATTTCTGTCAGAACTCTCTCAGCTGTATTGTGTACAACCTGGAGACATCTTGTGCTCTTTTGTAGTAAACCAGGAATTAATGCATTACAGTAATCGATTCTCACAGACACAAAAGCATGAATCAATGTTTCAGCATTCAGCGACAGACAGGATAGGTCTGATCTTTGCAGTATTACGTGAATGAAAATGAGAAATTTTGACCACCTCACTAAAATCACAGCAAGATTTAACTGATCATATTGATGTCTCTATCTGCTCGGACAATGAGAATCACCTCTGTCTTCTCCAAGTTTCAAAGTAGAAAACCTTTTTACTACAGTCAGACAAACTTCCAGGTTTGCAATATGAGAAACATTTCCTGCATAAACAGGCATGGAAATCTGCAGATCATCAGCATAACAGTGGAAGTCAATCTCATGACTACATATAATCTTACCAAGAGATGCCACATAAACAGAAAATAACAGTAGACCTACAACCAAACTCTGAAGTACTCCATACTTCACTTTAAACAACTCAATCTATTGTTGCATAAAACATACACTGTGGCCGACCTGACAAACAAGAGCTCAGCTGTGACAACCGTTGACCAAAAATGCCAAAATAAATTCAGTTCTCTCCAGCAAAATGTAGTAGTCATCTGTGTCAAAGGCTGTATTTAGATCCAGTAACAGCAGAACCAGTGTGGAATCTGCATCCATAGTCATCAGCAACTCTTTCACCACTTTAGTGAGTGTAGTCGACGTAGAATGATGTGCCCTAAATTCTGCCTCAAAGGCATCCTTCTTTGACAAATATGTAAGAAGTTACTTCACAACCACTTTTCCCAAGAGTCTGGAAAAAGCTATAGATTATAAAGAGGTCTATAATTTGCCAGTAATCCTGAGTCCAAACTGGGTTTTTTAAGAAAAGGTTTTACCACGGAGGTTTTAAAACAGACAGAAACACCTCCACTGCTCAGCAATAGATTTTCAATGTTCAACATAAAGGGCCCTAGCATGAACCAAAGCGCTTTCACAAGCCCAGACGGCAACAGACCAAGATGACAGGTCGTACATGTTGCACCCGTCACAATCTCAGACAGACTGTGTGAAGAAATAATGTCAAATTCATACAGAAGTGGTTTAGTGTCAGGGTCACCCTTTGACAATAATGGATTACCTATCGTGGTTAAAAGTCAGGAGAACTAGGTCCTAGATAGGCCCAGAGCCCTATACCTCTTATGCCTTCACTATCGTGGTTAGAGAAGGCTTATATATCTTATGTTATTTAAAAAAAAAAAAAAAAAAAAAAAAAAAAAAAAAAAAAAATAAATTTTTTATATATATATAT
>OMMV01019458.1:4140-19898 GCA_900302635.1 Chatrabus melanurus
GACTTTCTTTGGGAGTGATGAGGATGGACAGGATTAGGAACAGCACTGGTAGGACGTTTGGAGACAAAGTCAGAGTGGCAAGATTGAGATGGTTTTGACATGTGTAGAGGAGGGACCCAGAGGTATATTGGGAGAAGGATGCTGAGGATGGAGCCACCAGGCAGGAGGAGAAGAGGGAGGCCAAAGAGGAGGTTTATGGATGTGGTGAAGGAGGACATGCAGGTGGTTGTTGTGACAGAGGAAGATGCAGAGGACAGGGTGAGACGGATATCTGCTGGGGCAACCCCTAACGGGAGCAGCCAAAAGAAGGACGAGAAGAACAAAGTGGAACATACAATTTCCCATCATTGCTATGGCATTATTGTCCAGTAGGCTAAAGTATGTAGCTATTTAGCTTGTTTAAAACATTTTACTTTCTTACTTTCAGAGGTTCTGACTGCATGCTAATGTTAGCTACTTTCTAACGTTGGCCTTAAGTTAGAGTTTAATGATCTAACGTTAGCTAGCTAAAGGTAATGTTAGGTAAGGACCCCCAGATTGTCATTATATAATTTGCATTCTGGGTCATTGTAATTTCTTGAGATATACTAGTTTACTCGGTATTGTAAGTACTCAAGTACTCGCACCTATCCAAAGAAAAATGTGGTGTCCGGCAGTCCCTACTCTGTGGTGGAATGTCAGCGGCAGGTTGCACGAGTACTTCGTGCCAATAGCTGCTTTTACATGGACAGTAATGTTCCGATCTTAACCCGATTAAGACCATATTCTGAATAGGACACTGCCACGTAAACAGCATTTTCTCATTAACTCTGTTAACAAATGAACTCTTCACCCAAACATGGTCATAATCAGAGTAAGCAATAATTTGATTAAGACGTGGCGTATTCTGATCTTGGTCTGAAGATTGAAGTGCGTTATAGACATGTACATACCTTCTGCAGCACATAAGTCATAGGGGATGTAATGTGGCTGTAAGTCATAATCGGACGATGTTCTTTAACATGTAAACAGAAATATGAATGGAATATTTTTTTTTTTGGACTTATTCAGAATAAGGTGTCCATGTAAACATAGTCAATATGTGACTGTTTTGACCACATGTACAGTAACTGAATATTAGCAATGCTGCCATGTCCTCCTTCAGCATGTACGGTATTGGTTCCATGCCAAATACCAACGGGGCACAAACACCGGAGCTGGTTCGTGATAACTGACCTTCTTCTTTAAGGCGCAATCTCACCTAGACGTTTGGGCCAATGTAGATGCAAACGTCTGTGTCCTCTAGCCTCCGATAGTCTACGCTGGTGAACGGCGACGGCGTCCAAAAATTTTCAACGTTTAAAACTTCTCGCCATTTGCTGACGTACCTCTGGCTACATTGGAGACCGTTAGAGAAAGTTAATCTCCGCTTCGATCAAGTTCCCTACGCTAGCCTCCGCTAGCCTAAGTTACCGGTGCCATCGTCCACGCTGGCTAACGTTTGGGCGCTGCTTCGCCCTGCCTGCTCAGAATCACTGGACAGTGGTGTGTCCACCCCCTCTCCCTTATGTTGCCACGTTGGCAAAAGTCCCGTTTGTTCTAACGGCGCGCTGGCTAACGATGGCCTCCACTAGCACCACGTTGCGGAACGGCGAGCTGCGTTAGAGGTTCGCTACCAAACTCCGGTAACGTGATTTTTGTTGGCGTTTGGCCACTTTTCTTGACTTTGCCCCGCGTTCACCAAAAGCTGAGGTAAACGTTATAGTGAGATTGCGCCTTCAGGACACTTTAATAATGTTTTTCTTCAGAACATGTACATTTGTAGCGACATGTACGGCGGTCTATTACATGTGAGCATATGGAGTCCGTAAAGATCAGAGTGTTGCATTGGACATTTTGTTCAGTGTGTGTACGTAAACGGTGAGTACATCCAATAAAATGTTTAAGACTGCAAGTACATTTCTCTAAATATGGTCAAAATTGTTTTGTGATGCAGGTTTTAAAAGTTGAGGGTCAGGGATATGATGCTAAAATGGAAGCGGCTCGGCTTTGGTTTATGGTCTATGAGACGACTGTCTTTGCACTTAATATTTTCATATTTACTCGCCCTCCATTTCTCTCATTTTTTCCCCCCTGTATAATCAAATGTATTTTTCCACTCTTCACACATTCGTCTTCATTCTTTAGAAGTATGACTGCTTTCTCTTCTTCAGCTACTCGCGTACACTTTAGCTGTTCTGTCTTTGAGTAGCATGCCGTTGCCAGATTTTCTCTCGCAAACCTTTTGTTAAACTAGTGGCTTGTAGAATGACTCAAATCTTGGCCAGTCAACATCGTCCGCACAGTCAACATCTCCTCTTGCTGCAACTTTCGTTATTATCAATACGTAATTGATGAGTCCAACGGCGCTGACAGAAACGCACTGCACGTGATGAGACGTTACGGTACCCTGTGTTTGAACACTTAAGCGGATATATGTTGGAATGTAGTGCATCACTTCTTAGCGAGTTGCACAGTGCTGTACCAGTTTTTTTTTCTTCTTTTTCTTCCACTGAGTTGTGAGTTTCTTGGGTTAGTCTGAAGACTAGAGGACTGGAGGTGTAACAATACACTCGGGTCACGACACAGTTCAAATACAGGATCCACAGTGGATGTAGAATTTTATAATGTATTATAAAATACATTATATAATCAAAATGCCTTTTTCTGTTTTACAGTGGTGGGCACAGTTCAGCTAACAGCTAATTGGCGAACATTTTGGTTAGCAGATTAGCTTTTCAGCTAACTTTCAAAACCATTAGCGGACCAATTTGCGTCCACTAAATTTAGTTCAGCTAACTTTAAGTCAGCTAACATTTAAAAAAAAAAAAGAAAAAGAAAAAAGTTTAATGGTCAAAAGTGTGTGTAAACCCTAAAAACATGTATGTTTGTTCCTGCTTGAGCTTATACACTAATCCAATAAACAAAATTGATACATTGTGCAAAGGCAACCCTGACAAAAAAAGAAGTTTATCAAAGTTTACAAGCAGTATACATCTTTAAACATAAAATAAGTGAGTATACTTTTAGTATACTTGTTATGTATTTATCAGACACATACTTAACAGATTATACTTAAAGTATACTTAGTTTTTACTGACAAGTATACCAAAAAAAAATCGAAGTATACTTGGTGTATACTGACAAGTATACAGAAAAGTCCAAGTATATTCGGTGTATACTAACGAGTATAGGTTATACTGACAGTATACAAGAATGTACAAGTATACTTGGGTTATACTGACAACTATACTTGTAGCGGCTTATACTTGTAGCTACAAGAAGAGCGTCAGGTGACACATAAATCACTGGTTGCAAAACTGGTTTCGGGGTTAGGAGGGTGGGTTTGTGACCAGAGGATCCTTGGTTTAAATCCTGATCAGCCTGGAAAATTAACTAAAGTCCCTTGGGTATGTGTACTTTCATAAGCTAAAAAGTGGGTTACAGGTATACAACTACTTGTCCACTTGTCTATACAGTTCATTTGCACTGTAAAATAAAAATAGTTGCGTAGTCAAACTTCACTACTCTTACACTTAAAGTGTACTCACAAGTATACTTTTCTAAACTAAAAAGTGGGCCAATTTACTACTAAGAAGTATTGAAATAGTACACTTATGAGTATACTATTAAGTATACTTAGGAAGTAAACTTGAGTTTTACTTAAGGTTATTTAATAAAATAAACTTTCAGTATACTTTTTTGGTAAGGAAACAAGCCTTAGATCATTAAAATTATTTTCCGTGTATCTTTATTTCATAATATTTCTTATTCAGTTAGTAGTTTCTGTACTGTGAGCAAACTGTATGTTGAATTAAAGCTACCATTTAATTTCATTTTTTCCATTTATTTATGTACATCTTGATCATCATCTGCTCTTGGCATGTTAAACCTTTTTGGGAACTTCCATGTTTATGCTACAATATATTAAAATCTCAGCTCTTTAGCTCTGTTTTTCAGGGTTTTAGAGCCAAAAAAAAAGCCAAAGCTAAATTCATGTAATAAAAGTTAGCGGTTGTCTGTAGCTTCAGCTAAATGTTTTAGCGGTTTGTTGGTTTAGGGTCATCATGGACCACAATGAAAATAAGTGCTTGCACTTTCTTGTGTTATCCATTTATTATAATTTGATTGTATGTTTTATGCAATATCATTCTAATAATAAATAAATCAAATCAAATCAAATCACAGTTAACTTTTCAGTTAGTGGATTAGCGGGTATCGAAGCTAACTTTTAGGTTCGCTGCGCCCACCACTGCTGTTGTATCACAATCCACACTTCATCTTCCGATTATTACACTTTGTACCACGACATTATGTCATGCCACGATGCTACACCCCTCGAGTCCAAAGGAGTGTTGTCTTCTATGACCCAGACTGTGAGCTAAATAACCTGAAGTTGCTTTTAATGTCCCAGTGTCCTTGAGCGTGGGCTTTACGAACAGAAATACGTTGGTGGGCAGAGCAGCAGTGAAGTGTATATATGACGCTAACAGGCGTAAGAAACATGCCACTATATACACTGCTGTACCGTCGGCCCTCGTTATTTGCATCCTCTTGCACTCGTTTCAAATAAGAGTTTTCCACAGTGTTTTCTGCCTTTACTAATGTTGTGCACTCACATCTGTCACGGTAGCTTCCCTCGTCTTTACGGTTAAAAACAACAAAATAAATATATGGGATAAGAAAAACACGCTCTGAGAACACTGCTTTAGAAATCTGATGTATAAGTATATATAACTTGTTAAAATAAAATACAATAAATAAAATAATTTTGGCCATAAATCTCTGCTCTTGGTCAATAAGTCCATTTGGGTTGGTAGAGTCAAGTTTCACGTCATTGGCTAGTCCTTTCAGGCATCCAATCTTCTGCTGTGCTTGGCTAAGAACAGCATCGATTTGTTTCAGTTAAATCATTCCCTGCTCCTCTGCACGTCTTCTGATGCTGCAGTTATTTCACCAGGTTCTCCATAAGAAACGAAATGGCCAGAAACATCATGTTAAATTGGAATGCATCTGAGTGGAGTCCCCTTTTAAAGAAAGAAACCATCGATCTAAGCCAACCCCACACACACACACATTAGTTTTGGGGGAGCATATAGAACATACACGGGGTCCTGCAGCATGTGAAGTAAAGCCAGAGTGGAGAAGTGAGAGAGCAGGGAAAACCAGATGAAGGGACCAGTCCTTCAAGTCTAAAGATCTGGAGACCTGATCTTCTCACGTTAGCCCAGCAATCAGCCAAATTTCTCCCAAGTTCTCATGGGAGTGTAAAGAAAGCAATAAACATCATTGACTCCTATGAGAGGTTCAACCAATTTGCTAGGCTTTCATGGGTCAGACGCTAGACTGACTTCAAGGACCTGCATCCATTTTTAAGCAGAGATGGTACAATAGTGCTCATCTTTCACAGGCCACCTGTGGTTTACAGCTCAATCTCAAAAGTCTTTTGCAGATTGTTGGAAAACGGGTTGGCTGCTGCAGGTGGTGTCTTACTACCAGACTGCTGAGGCGCTTGTTTGGTTTCCAGTGCTGCCCACTTGGCCTCAAAATGATCGTCGTCATGGGAATCTGTGGCCACAGGAGCTGTTAGCTGACTGCCCTCTGGTGGCCAGCTGCTACTGCTGCCACCATTCCCACCACTGCTGGAGGTCCCATTATGGATGGTCATTGTTGTGGTGTTGCTCTGGGGTGGGAGGCCATTAATGCCTGTAGATAATGGTGGGGTGGAGGAGAATGGTGATGTTGAAAAACCTCCCGTGTGTCCAACTGTGCCAGGTGCTCCTGGATACGAATGATGTTGACCAACAGTTCCAAGTGCCCCCACTTTAGGTGCAACTGAGCTCATGGCTCCACTGACACCAGAAGAGCCTGTAGCAGTACAGAAGACATTGGCCACCATTTGCGATGGTGTGATACCTACCACAGGCACGCTGACATTAGGGTAGGTCATACTGCTAGCCAGGCCCGGCATGTAGGTCTGCATCGGCATGAAAGCAGGTTGGACAGGCTGACTGGCGAACATGCCCACAGGTGCTGGTGTGGCATCAAAGGCCAATGGAAAAGGCTGCATAGAGCTTGGAAGGGAGCCTGGGGGCCCGGGCAGAGAAGGATGAATCATGGGAGCCCCAGACATGCTAGGACCAGACATAGTCGGAATAGACATGGAAGGGAGAGACATAGGGGGCCCTGATACTGGAGGGCCTGGTATTAGAGGAACTGCTGATATTGACATGGGTGGAAGTGGCAGTGGGGTCTGACCTGAGAGAGTGGAAGGACCAGAGACGAGGGGTTTGGGCATGCTGCCAAGGGGCATGGTCACAGTGGACACTGGGGCAGGTGGTATGGCTGCCTGAGCTGATATTGGCTGACTTGGAATGGTAGGTGGACCAGGGATGGTGGGGAGAGCTGGTCCAGGAGGCGGGGTCTGTTGAGCCTTGACAGCTTGGGAGACCTCCTCCAGCCATCTCTCCGCTTCGGAGGGTGTGCGTTTGTGTCCAGTTTGCATCTGCATTGCCACTGAGACTGGAGGAGGAGAGTGTAGTGGAGGATCTGGCTGCACCCAGGAAGAGGTGGCTAGAGGAACAAAGTTTAAAAAAAAAAGAGATTCATGGCAAAGGTAGTAAATTGTCCTAAGATGACTGAAATTTTACATGTATCTGAATGACTATCACACTTTTCTTACCCTGTAGCGGTGCAGGAGGCGGAGGCAAGATGGGGGGCACAGTGCAGGCTGGCGGGCCATTGGTGGAGGAGGAAGGGTTTGAGAAATGCTCTTCAGACGGTTTGGTGAAGGATGCGTTGATCTGGCTACACAGGGCATTGATGCTACTGTCTCCCTCACCTGGCAACTCCATATCCATCTCTGGAACAAGCAAGAAAGGTGCCCACATAGGGGGATGGGGTGGAGGAAAATGGGCAGTGGGATAGAAGGTGGGAGGTGAAAAACAGAGGGAAGAAATAAATATATTTATCCACTTGTGTAACACATTGACTATTTGTCAAAAGCCCACAGAGTATGACAATGTTCTAGAAGACAAACATGGCATTGTTGTCTTCAAGCAAAAGACTTGACAAAGAACAATCTAATGATCTTCAACGCCACCGCCGGAGGCGTACTCTTTTGTCATCACTTTGGTTTCCATGTAATTATGCATGTATTGTACGTTTCTTGCACACTTTGGTCCATAAGTATTTGGACAGGCACACAATTTTTGTAATCTCGTCTCCAAACACCGCCACAATAGAGCTGAAATGAGACAATCAATATGTGCTCGTAGTGCAGACTTCAATTCAAGGGGGTTTAACAAAAATATCACAGTAACGATTTCGGAATTACAGCCATTTTTATACACAGTCCCTCCATTTTCAGAGACCATAAGTAATTGGACAAACTATGTGCAAGGATTATTCTTAATACAAATCATCATTTTTGCAGCCACCTTTCTTTAAACAAGTCACAGGGCGGACACACGAACATTTCTAAGTCACTGAATAAGTCTTGGACTTCATTTTCATCAATCAGAAATACTAACAGTATGGTAAATCTGTCCTGGAGTAGGCAGTTCTCAAAACCATAGACCGTGCAAGAAGGAGACTAGTGGGGGAAGTCACCAAGTCACCCGTGACAACTCTGACAGAGTTATAGGCTTCCCTGGCTGTGATGAGAGAAACTGTGCACAGTGTAACTTTAGTGTGTTACACCACCAGTCACAGCTTCATGGTGGAGCGACACAGAGAAGGATTTTTTTTAAAAAGATGTGAAATTTCAGCTACAGTTTGCCAGAAAGCACACGGGAGAGTCGAGCCTGCATTCTGTTTTCTTGTGTTAAAATCCTTCTCTGTTCCACTGCTATGAATTTAACACATGATATTAGTGAATGAAATATGCCTCAAACTATACGTAAAGGGGATGCTAAATAAATCTCGTGTCAACAGTATGGTTTTCTTGATATCTGAAGGAACTGATGGTAGTTTTACATCAAACAGACAAAACCTTCTAGAAATAAATAAGCAGTAGTATCCGCTGCTGCTGGCGCACGTTTTGGCCCATATCGACACTCAGGTCGTTTGGTCGTTAGAGGGGGGAGAGCACTCTGCATGTGGAATTCATGGTTTCAAACCCACCACTGTGGGATGCAAACGATGGGGGATGAATGTTATGGTTTAGTGTTCCTGCTCTCATCTCTCCTAATTACTATAATTAGCCTTGATATCAAGAGCTGTGATCCTGTGGCACCACATGGCATGGAGTGGGAGCGTGTCTGCTTGCATTTGTGTGTGTGCATTTTTACCTGTAAAGGGAAAGTCGACTATAATTAATGATAATTCGTAAAAAGCTAAGAGGTCACGCAGTCTCACCGATCAGCAGTGCCACAAAGTGCAATAATAACGCCACTTCATATTCCTTTTTATCTGGATTTTCACTTAACAGAAAACAAGCATCAGTTTAAATATGAATGCATCTGAAACGTGGTGAAGGTTCGTTCTTCAAGCACGTCACTGAAACTGATACTTGAAGTGCTCCACATCCTTTCCAGCTCGGGTCATCTGTCTGGCCGATCAGCACATCCTTTTGTTTTTTGTTTTCTTCCTTAGTGTTTCCGTTTCCTTCGCCTTCACCACCCCTCTCTTCACCTTACAGAGCATCTCCTTGTACTTCTACTTTCTTCATCTCTGTGACTACCTCTATTCTTTTTTGACAACCTCTACCTCCTTATACTTCACTGTACTTCCTCATTCCACCGCCAAATCTCCTTCTCTTCCTTCCTCTGTACAGACGTCACACCAAGTAGCTTCCTAGCTGTGTGTCCCTGATCACTTCTGCAGTAGTTTTCCAGTCATCGAGCATCTTTTAACCTCCATCCAGTGCCCGTCTCACCTCCTCCCTGAATTTCCCACGACAGTCTTCCTCTTTCAGCTTCCACCATCTGATCCTTGGTTCAGCTCTCACTCTCTTCCTCTTCTTTACCTTCCAAGTCACCCTACAAACCACCATCCGATGCTGCCTAGCTGCACTCTCCATTTTTTCTTTGACTTCTTTTTTTCCTTTCTCTTTTTTCTTCTTTTTTACTCTTTGCTCTTTTCTTTACTACTTTTCACTTTTTTCTCTCTCCTTTTTCTCTTTTTTGTCTCTCCTTTTTCTTATTCTTTCATTCTTTGCTATACTTCTCTTTTTATTCTTTGTTTCTCTTCTTTATTCTCATTTTTTCTATCTTTTTCTTTCTCTGTTGCTTTCGATTTTTTTCTCTTTCTTTTACTCTCTGCTCTTTCTTGTTCTTTTTTTCTTTATCCTTTTCTCTCTTCTTTCTTTCTTCTCTTTCTTAGTCTTACTTTTGTTCTTTTCTGCTTTTTTCTCTCCTTTTTTCATTTTCTAAATTTCTATTCTCTTGCCTTTGTTCTTCTTGCTCCTTTTACATTTTTTCTCTCTCTTTTCTCTTTCTTTCTCTTGTCTCTATTTTGTTTTTCTTTTATCTTCTTCTTCTACACTGCTATTCTCTCCCTTCTCGCCACCACCTTACAGTCTTCAATTTCTTTTACGTAGCATCTCCTAGACAGGATGTAGTCCACCTGTGTGCACCTTCCTCCACTCTTATACATTACCCTGTGCTGCTCCTTCTTCTTAAAGTAAGTATGCACCACAGCCATTTCCATCCTTTTAGCAGAATCCACCACTATCTGCCCTTCCATAAACCTCACTTAGACACTGCACCCACCCATCACCTCTGTTTCCTTCGCCATCATGTCCATTGAAGTCCTGTCCAAACACCACTGTTTCTTCCTTAGATACACTCACCACCGCTCATCTAACTCACTCCAGAAATCTTTTTTTTCTCCTCCATCTCACACCCCATTTGTGGGACAGATGCACCAATAACATTCATCATCACCCCTTCAATTTTCAGCTTCACAACCGTCACTCTGTCAGACACTCGGTCCACCTCCAATACTCTCTTAAAACACTCTTCCTTCAGGATTACTCTTACACCAATTCTCCTCCCATCCACACCATGATAATACAGTTTTAATGTACCTCCAGTACTCCTGGCCTTAAGGTGGATTTATACTCAATTTCCGTACGTAAATACGTCCGTCTGTCCCAAACATTATCGCCGTCACTATCCTCCATATGAAGAGCTCTTTTCCAAAACGCGATAAATGACAAATGTAAAAAAAACGAGCTTGTGATGCCATTCTATAGTTAACTGATCGATTCACTGCCTCATTAATTATTTATGCCAAACTGTGATGTATCCGTTTTTAAAATGTACTGCAAATTGCAGTCTCGTTCCAAACCGCGACAAGCGCCACGCCTGTTTTTTGGCTGAATGTGAACTTCCCACTTAGCTCTCCACCAATCAGCTCCACGCGTAAGTCTCCTTTTCTTTTAAAAATAACTTGCTTTAATAACTTTCACAGAAATATCAAAAATGTGGGGGGTTTGTGTGTAAACTAGTGGACATTTTGCGCTGAAACGCTCCACTTTAACAAGCATTAATTAACCTCACACAGACCTCTAAAAGGTGTAAAAATGTGTAAAAATGTTTGATTCATGGTGTTTTTCCTCCAGGTTTTAACGTTCAAAGAAAAGATTGAATGAACTGATTGAAATTAAATGGTCTTAGATGCAGTAAGATAATTATTAAAGGGGTCATATTGTGCCAAATTACTTTTTACCTCCCTTATACAATTTTATGTGTTTGATGTTCAACATCTCCAAAGTCCCACAATTTTCACAGATATTCTCATGATTTAAGAATAATTTATGACTAAATTCTCCCCATGCTCTAATTTTACCTCAGATTATTAAAAGCCACCCCCTAACACCCCCCCCACACACACACACACAGTGTTGTTATATTTGACAGTTATTGTTGAACATGTTCAGATTGTGCCAATATACTGTTTTAACAGGATAAAATGAGGATAAAATATGTGGGTCTGGGTAAATAAATGTCATTTTTCTCAAAACAGTTAAAATGGATTTATAGCTGGGGGCGCTCGTGGCTGAGGGGTTAAGGCGCATACCACATGCCGCAGAATGCGGTTTGCAGCGTCCCCAGTTTCGAATCCCGACCTGGGTGACATTTGCTGCATGTCTCTCCCGTTCTTTGAGTCCCCGTTTCCTGTCTCTCTATCACTGTCTCTGCAATAAAATGCTGAAAAATGCCCAAAATATATATATATATTAAAAAAAAAAAAAAAAAAGGATTTATAGCTTTTTGGAAAAAGAGCTCTTCATATTTAATGTTGCACAATTTATGCCCAGTGCCTTTCCTGATGCAACCCTCCTAATTAATCCAGGACTGAGACCAGCACTCAGATTATAATGGCTTTTGCGCCCCCAGTTGTAAAAATATGAAATGAAAATGATCCTGAGTCTGCCTCTAAATCTAAGCAACACTTTCTTAACCCAAGGACTACCTCTCCACCAAATTTCATTGAAATCTGATCATGTCTTTTGGCGATATCCTTCTTTTTTTTAAAAAAAGGAACAAGATTGACATAAACACAACCTCCTTGCTGGAGGCAATGAGTCAATTCCTAACTTTGTACATGACTTCACAAATTCTCAGCTCACCAGGGTTCTTGTCTTGGAAGTCGGTCTTGCGTTGCAGTGTGGATGGTAGGTCATTGAGGCGGAGCGACAGCTGCCTTTTGAATGGAGAGTTTTTCTGACTCAGAGCCGGGAATCCTCTGAATGAGCCTTGACGCACCAGCTGCTCAATGGGCGCGTGGCGGCGAGGAATGGCATGAGGCCCACCAGGCTCCGAGCGGTCCATGGGGGACGCCGCACCCTCGGGTGGGGAGGCAGTGCCAGGTGGCAGAGATGGCATGACAGGAGGTTGCTCTAGAGAAGGATGCAGATGCAATGGTCAGTACTGTTCAAGACATACACTGTCCTCCCCCCACCCACGGAAGGAATTGGCGCAACAAAGCCAAATCATTAGTTTTTGATATATACTCAAGACTTTCGGAGGGAGTTGTCATACTGCAAATTCTTCTGCACGTGCTCATGTTTATATCTTTACATGACTCTTTTGGGAGACGGTGTGAAATATCATCGTACCCTTCTTCTTATCCTGCAGCTTGTCATCTCGCTCGCTGTTGCCGCCCTGCTGGCTGCAGCCCGAGGTGCCTCGGAAAGAGCCTTCACGCACAAATGAAGTGCGACTGGCATCAAATGATGCCGTCACGCCACACTCCTTCTCCCTGCGCTGCTTCCTCTCCAGACAGGCGGCAAACGCACAGCCAACCGCATGGCTCAGTCGCTCCCCCTGGTGGAGAAGAGATTAAAAAGGCAGTATTGGTTAAAAGTATGCAACATTTTAAAATGGATTAGTCAACAAGACATATGATTGCAGAATATTTACATTGCCTGTTTTAGTGTCTTTCTTTTAGGACCTCAAACAGTCTTTGTGATTAGTAACTCACTGGAAGTTAAACAATGTTCGAAAAACCCTGATCCTCTAGGACCGCCCAGAACTGCATGTTTTCTACATCTCTACCCACAGTTGATAAGCTGTATCTGGTGTCTCCCAGCTCTAGACTGGTTGATCACATGTTGGAGCTAATTAGCTGTCTAGTTCTACACTCACTTTACCTCAAAATTGGGAATGGAATAATTTGTGACCTCAGCATTTCTGCAACATCCAGAAGCTGATTACTTTTTGACCATGTCCACAGAATTATCTCAGCCAGCCTCCGCTGGCCTCTGCCAGCCTCCGCCAGTCTCAGCCGGCCTCCGCCAGTCTCAGCCGGCCTCCGCCAGTCTCAGCCGGCCTCAGCCGGCCTCCACCAGCCTCCGCCGGCCTCCACTGATGAAAGTCAACCGCGTCCAAAAATTTTCAACTTGTTTAAAATTTCTCTGCATTTGCCGACGTACCTCTTGGTTGGAGACCGTTGGAGAAAGTTAATCTCCGCTTCGACCAAGTTCCCTATGCTAGCCTAAATTATTGGTGCAATCGTCTACGCTGGCTAACGTTTAGGTGCTGCTTCGCCCTGCCTGCTCAGAATCACTAGACAGCGGTGTGTCGACCCCCTCTCCTGCACGTTGTACGTTGCAATGTTTGCAAAATTCCCGCTTGTTCTAATGGTGCTGTGGCTAACACCAGCCTCCATTGGCCTCCGCGAACACCACGTTGTGGTAAACGATATAGTGTGAATGGGCCTTTAGCTAGCTAGCTTTCTTATAGTTGTAGTTTTATAGTAGTAGTTTATAGTATAGTTTTCTCACACTAAAAACAGCTGGATGTGAAGTCAGATTATAGGTCAGAGCAATAATTGTGTCCATATGTTAGTTGCTTTACAGAAAATGGTTTGAAAAACATAATTTTTTTTTTTATAGAAGTAGAAAAGTATACCTTTATTATTGTTCACCCCGCAAAGTACTGTGTTGAAATTGAAACTAGAAAGTGGCAAATTCTGAGTTAGAACTTTAAGTCAAACGCACCATTAAGACAGATTATACAACCATCTTGCGATTTATTTTTTTTTGGGGTGGGGGTACAAACAAATAAACTCCACTAATCTACTGCTTAAATCTTAGTCTGCACATTTTTAAATGCTGATACACAATGTTTAAATGAAGTTCCTTGTTCAGCCTGCATCCAAGCCAATACAGCGAGCATGAGATCGCATTTATCATCATAAAGTCCACTCTGATGTCACGCGTCAAGACGGATTCATGGACCATAGCACCAAATACAACTTTTTCAACCTTCCTGTAGCAGTTGATTCTGCTCTCTCACTGTGATAAGAGTGAGGAGGTAGATGGAAGAGGCTATGCAGTTTAAAATGAACAGATCACGGTGGCGATATAGAGTCTGCGGGGGAATAGAAGAAGATAACTCCACAAACTTGCTGGTCTAATCTCCTCTCCTAATCCCAGAGGTCTGTGATGTGCTGTGCTCTCTTCCACTCACATTACAATCCAACACTATCTAGGATGATGGAACTATCACAATTCACTATGACGCCACTGATTCAACTTCTATTACTCAATTAAGTCAATGAACCAGAAACGCAGCCCAACGGCTATGAAATCTTAATGCAATGAATCCATTTTGCTGTATTTAATGTTCTACCAGTAAATGTAACTAATCCCTTCGTAAAGCAGGCCCACATTTGCCAGGGCCTTGAAGGCTATTTGCAGCGTCAGAGAAAATATCTGAATGTTTGATGGAAGGTTATCGTCTCCTCACCGAGTCTTTGAGAGCCATGAAGCAGTGGCACATCCACCGTCTGGTGGTACCGTCTCGGCAAATGTAGGAGAAGGCCTTGTCATAGTTCCGATCAGGAGCGCAGAATGAAACCTTCTCTATGGTCTGGTCCACAATGAGGTCCTAAGAGAGGTAAAAGAGAATCTGATTGAACACGGAGGCCGATGATCCGTTAGTACAATTAACTGCACAGTAATCCATATTATCTCAGAAAAGACAAACACGGTCGAGTCCACAGCAGCTAGTGGCCCTCAACACGGCACGCTAGCTGTCACTCAAAGCGACCGCACCCCTAGTTATTCATCACTTTATTGCTTAAAATAGCTTGAACTGATGAGTTATATAAAAATTCACCCGTGTAAAGTTTTCATGAATGGGGAAACTAGCTATAGAGACCAAAACCATTTTTTTGTACCTGGCTGTAAACATGTTTATTTCTGTTGTAAAGTTGAGGATTTTAAACATGGGCTTCTATGGGGAGTGACTCACTTATGGAGCCAGCCTCAAGTGGCCATTCAAGGAATTGCAAAATTTGACACTTCCGCGTTGGTGTTATTTTCCAACATCGAAGGATGGGTTTTGCTGAAAATTTGGAGGATTAAAAAAAAAAGACTTTGTTTTACTTTTAACATTAATCAAGATGTGTAACTTAATATAAACACGTAACACTCAGCAGTCTGATGCCCAGTGTTACCAACTTAGCGACTTTGTTGCTAGATCTAGCGACTTTTTGGAGCCTTTAGTGACTTTTTTTTTTCCAAAAAAAGCACCTAGCAACAAATCTAGCGACTTTTTTGTCAAACTTTAGCTACTCACTGGACAACGTTGTCGAACGAGGCTTAAGCCCATGCATCTCTCCTGCTTTGCTTCTACAGTGACTGTCTCTGTTATACTCAGTCACTGTGTGCATGAGTGGGCTGACATGACAGACGCGAAAGTGAATGATCTGCGCATGTGCTGACAAACACAGTTGACGTACTTGCCCCCTCTTCCCATTGGCCCACCACTAATAAAATAAAAATTAAAAAAAACCTTTCTTGGTTGATAACATCCAATGGCAAAACAAGTTATCTTTCAAATAACAGAATTCCGTTATCTCTCAAACAAAAAAAACGACTGCTCACTTCAAGCCAGCCAGATGCCTGCTGCATTCTTTGTCGGTACATCACCACAGCGACTTCTCTGAATCTCTTTATGAAATATATATCTCATATATATTAAGAAATATTTTGAATTAGGCAGTGTTAAAATACAGCAGCCCATGTGAGTAGGCTACAGAGTGCAGATTAGGAGAATAGTTTGGCAGAATGCGAAGGTAACGTGATGACGTCATAAATATACGAATCGGCGCGTGACGACATTTAGCGACTTTTTGAGCAGGCTTTAGCTACTTCCTATTGGACACAGTTGGCAACACTGCTGGTGCCTGACACCAAAAAGTCCCTCTAAATATAAAGGGGAAACTTGGAGCACACACACACTTTGACAATTTATTATTTTTCACTGACTTACGGTCTCATC
>OMMV01019543.1:1647-11680 GCA_900302635.1 Chatrabus melanurus
CTTCACCCATGGTCTTGAACGAAAACAAGGTGTCCTATGTTTAAATCCTATTTTTAAATAAAATACTTCATTCATTTTCTGAAGCTTATCCGGGTCCGCGGTGGCAACAGACCCAGCAGCTCAGCCCACTCTTCCCTATCCTCGGCCAAGTCCTCTAACTCTTCCTGGGGAATCCTGAGGCGTTCCCAAGTCAGCTGGGAAATATAATCCCTCCAGCGTGTCCTGGACGTGCCTGGAAGACCTCCCTAAGGACACAACCAAGGGGCATTCTCATACTCAAGAGTCCCTCCCAGAGTGTAAGCCCAGATACCTGCAAGAGAGACTCTGGCTGCAGACCTCACCTGGGAGTAAATCTCCTCTGAGGGTAAGGAAATCGATACGGCAAAACCACTTTACAAACTCCGAAGACGCTGATAAGTAAAGTACGGTATGTAAAACATCACAAACGGTGATATGAGTCCTTAGTCTACGCGAAAACATCTACGTTAAAATAAAAATAATACATTGGCTGGCATAATTTCCTTAAAGATGATGAAAATGCAAATCCCATAATTCCATGCGTCAGAATGACGTCATCTCCTTCCCCTCAGATGAGATGCTCCCAGGTGAGGTCTGCAGCCAGACCCTTCTCGATACCTGACGGAGGAACCTCGTTTCCGCTGCTTGTATCCACAACTTTGTTGTCATTACCCAACGCTCATGACCATAGGTGAGGATGGGAGCGTGAATCAAGAGTCTCGCCTTCTGGCTCAGCGCTTTCTTCACCACGACGGTCCATTTGTTATAGCCTACAGTGACAACCTCATCAGGTGGTGTTTCTCACCTTCTTCATAAACCGTCAGAGTCCATACACACTTTATTAATGTAATATTATAGTGTTATTAATAGTAGTAGTATTATTATTGATAGCATTGTAATTATTGTTGAAGGTGATGATCCTAAACTTTCATATAAGACATGCAGCTGAAAACGCTTTATAACGATGCAACATGCCCACGCTCTGTGTTGTGGTTTGCACTAAGGAACAACTGAAATGCCCGTGGCGATGCCTGGATGTGTCATTTACATGTATATTAATATTCACGACGTGCATAGCGTTGATTAGTTATGGGAGTGTTTCTGGTGGGATGTGAGACTCATCTACTTAAGCAAATTTTCAAGTTGATTCTGAGTTATAAAAGTAAAATACAGATGTGTGCTTCAGTGTTTTTGGTGAGCACTATTTTTCCCTTTAGTTTGTAGGAAAAGTTTGTGTGGATTTCATGCACTTTTTTTAAAAAATTCGTGATGCCCCAGGTGATTAATTCTTCTGTACATTTACAGTGTTTATAGCATTAAAAAAAATTCTTTCTCTCCATCTCCATTTCTCTTGCTGCCTCATCCACGGGTTGCCTGGTTCGCCGCTTGATCTCGTCTTCAGCACAGCCAAATATAACGTCCTCACCTTCCTTCCTCGCTTCCTCTACTCCCAGTTCCGGAGGGCAGCCAATGCCTTCTTCCTCTTCATTGCACTCTTGCAGGTAAGTCGTGTGGTGCTGTTGCTATTTATGTGGTCACAACTTCAGCAAGATGAAACGGTGAACTGCTGCTGTGAGGTTACACAACTACTGTGTGGTCGTCTTTATTGTTTGCCAAGATCTGCACACCGTTTCCAAAGGTCACGTCTGTAATTTCATAGCACATACACGCTTCTTCTCTCTCTTTCTTTCTCTCTCTTAACACACTCACTCTTACATTGTCTCATTCTCACACACAGGCTTTTTATATCCTAATAATGAATAATACATGTGATATTATGTGTGCCTGTTTCAGAAGTAAACTAGATTTGCCTGCAGGTTCAACACAGTGTGTTAAACACACAATGCATGCTTTGTGGATGTACTGTGTGCAGCGAACGGCCATGTTTTGGTCATTTAGCTGTGCCACCACCCTAGGTAGTCCATCACATCTGAAACCACAAGTAGCATAGCAGTGGTGGTTTTAAAGTGCCTGTAAAGTGAAATCCAATCTGTGTTTTGAAATTGTCAAACCACAGAAAAACATGTTATAATGTTTTATAATAACATGATTAAAAATATCACTAAGTAGATAAATTAGGTTTCAAAATCATGTAAAAATGACCCCCCCCCTCCCGCTGCCTGATGCTGAGGGCGTGTTAGTCACTGAAAACACACCCATTTGTGTGGGGCCAGTTTTTAAAAAAAATTTTTTTTAAAAGCTTTATTGAACAACATGGAACATACAAACACTCAGCAAAATGGAAAAAAACAAACATTCCATAGTAGACAACAATATACCATTCGAATGGAAACAAGAGAAATAAAACAAACACGAGAATTAGTCCCAACTGTTGTCTAACAAGACTCAAAGTTTGAGCGGGATGACCAGAGATTATTTTTCATATTTTTGTTTAACAGCGGTTGGCAACCAGCAGAAAAGGTGCATTACCGCCACCTACTGTTCCGGAGCAGAGATTCAAATCGGCTCCAGCTTTATATAGGCGTATGCTAATGCATCTGCAAGTGAAACCGTGGTGCGTCATACGGTTCGGTTTAAGCCACCTCCCACCAAAAATCTGTGGTGAAACACAGAAATCCAGTCAAACTCCAAATATAAAAAAAAAGACATATGGTTGAAGACATTTTAACATATGATCAGCAAAGTATTTCTAACATGCATAATGTGTTTTGACGCAAATCTCTGAATTTGCTTTACAGGCACTTTAAATAAATGGTATTGAATTTGTTGCAGAAAAGAGTTCCTCCTGAGCAGTCAGTAGCGGTGTCCTGCTGATTATTGGCTCTGGTCATGTATTGATTATACTGCCATAAGTCAGCCGCAGTTCTTAGCAGTATTGCTTAAGGTGCTCGCAGAACAAACAGATCGTCGAGCCATAAGGAAGCTTGCAGTTGCTTGCCGATATAGTTCAGAATTAATCCCTTTTGAGGATGCTTAAAGTCTCATCCTCCAATTGTTATGATTCAAGGGAGCCTGAATCCACGCCTCAGGTGTTCGGAGCTCTGAAGAAATGATTAAAGGAGTAATGGAAAGATTCTGGCTTTACCTATATCGGTGCTGATGGACTACTCTGCGTTAATGAGGGCTTTGAGGATGGAAATGGGCTCGCGCTATGACCTTGAAGTTGCTGCTTTGAAAAGCAGCTGGTGTGAATCTTCATTACCTGCCCTGTCGATGTTGCGACCTTGAATAAAACGTCTATGCTGATGAGGAAAGGAGAGATCTATTTCATCCAAGTTTTCTTCAAGCAGTACAACACTGACTTTTGTCCCCTGTGGGCGTCTCCACCTTAGCTGTAATTACACTGTTCTTTGCCCGTTAATCTTACAAGACTTAAAATAGCCAGATAATTAATAATTCATGTCCAAATGAGAGGAGTTATTTTGAGAGAGTGTTTCAATTAAATGTTCAAATACTAAAGTTGTCAAGTTTCTCCTTATGAGCAAGGCAAAGTTTTTAAAGAGGTGTAACTTGGGTTCATTGTAAAAAGGGCCTAAACTATTTTTCACATTTAAAAGTTATGTAACAATGTAAAATATTTTGATAAATTTGAACCCATATTGGTATTGCTGCACTTTGAGCCATTGCAGTGCGTGTTTACAGCAGGATTTTTCTGATTTTTGTTCCACAACCAACTCCAGAGCAGCCATGTAGTTTATCACAATGTTCTTACTTGGGGAGAGCATTTTTTTTTTTTTTTTTTTTCTTCAAAATTTGACTTCCCTCACTTTGTTTTACTCATGTCAGCAAATCCCAGACGTGTCTCCCACTGGTCGTTGGACCACACTGGTTCCATTGCTCTTCATCTTGGTGGTGGCTGCTGTGAAGGAGGTCATTGAGGATCTGGTAAGGAAAATTTAATTATTAGCAAGGACCAGAAATATGTGTGTAATAATAAGCGTTATTCATTACTTGTCACGTTTATACAGTTTCATAGGTGTATGTTTTTGTAACCGGTTTTGTGATGCAGTGTTGTCTGAAAAACTGTTTTGCCTGACAGCCATCATTTGGTTTACAAAATGATCAGTTCTCTATGCATATAAAACATGTATACATCACATAGTAAAAAAAAAACTGTGAAAACAGTTTTCAAATATTTTTTTCTTCCCAGAATTACTAAACCTGATTAACTAAACCAGCCCGTTATTGAGTGCAAATATAAGATCGGGGTAATTAGTTGTTGCAGCAAAAGATGCAAATAAGCAGTACTGTCGGTTATAAAAATAATAATAATATAGCACTTTCAAGTCATAAGTACAACGAAAAAGTAGTCAGCCCTATATAGGCCTGGTGGTGCCGGCCCTGATCCCCGGATTCCGTAGCGTAAAGCGGGTGAGATTCTACAACTTCCCCAGTCCAAAGCATGTTACTTCCCCAGCGGGGCCAGTACCCATTTACAGCTGGGCGGACTGGGGCAGTGCAGATGAACTGTCTTGTCCAGGGTACACAGACGGGTATCATGACCGGGAATCGAACCCAGGTCGACATGTTGGTGGTCCTGTTCCTTATGCCACAGAACTACCTTCTTTATAAGTACAAAGTGCTCCACCAAATAATATGCAATAAAATGGAGAATGAGACACCAAACATATAAAGCAGAGTGACTAAAACGGGAAACAAAACAGTAAATTCATGTAAAAAATGACATGACTAAAGTAAAACATAAAGGTATAAAATTACTGGCCATCAGAGATTGTAGGCAGACGAAAACAGAAGTCTCGTCTTCCCACTACAAGAATTGAGAGCCAACCTGTTCCGTCTCAACCATTGCAGATATAGTACTCTGTTACATAGTCGTATGTAGTAAAAATACATTTTTCTTCATTAGTTGTCAAGTTGCGTCTTTTCTAGACCTGTTAGAAACATGTTGCTTGTATATAATTTTTCAGGTGAGAGATTTATTTATTCTGTCAGTCCGCATTTACAACTAGGAATGTTCTTCTATCTGAAGGTCGTGACAAATCTGCTTTCAAAAGCAATTAACAATTAACAGTTCCTTTCAAAGAAACTGCTTCTGATGGCCAGAAATATATCAAGTAAAACTAAAATTTTAATCTCCTCCGTATTTAAATTACTTCCCTTAAATAAAATGAACAGACAACCCCTCTTACAGACTTTTTTTTAATTTATTTTTTTAAAGTTAATCACAGAGGAAGCGGTGATTATTACACAACCACAGCAGAATATTTTCCAACATATAGACATAGATATGAATACACACAGTCACTTGAGAGGTCACAGCTGTTCCTGTTGCACCCAGAATACTCGTTCACTCGATTAACCCAGATACAGAATGCTCATGAACAAAGGCAGTTAGTACTAATGAAACAAGTGTTTCACATCAAGCAGCCATCAATTATTGAAGAAATGCTTGATAAGACAGTGTGTCATTTTACTCACATTTTTCTTTGACGCTTTTACTGTGAAGTTTGAATTATTATTTCTGTTGCATGAATATATTTTCACTGCATGTTATTTGCTTAACGTCAGTCTGAACTAAGTCGGGGGGAATGTTGCATATTACTGTATTGCAGTGACCCTGCAATGCGATCCTCCCTGCAAGTCCCAGTGGGCAGTTACTCTATACTATTAGCTTCTATCTGAATGCACCAGCACAGCACTTTTTCTCCCGGTCTGTTGTGGGAAAACATGGGAACTAAGGGGTGATGACTCTCTTTGTTGCTGAAGGTCACCTGCACACATGTCGCTTCCTTCCTTTGCACCGTCTTTCTCAAGTTGACCTGACAGGACAACACTGGCCTTAATGAATCATGCACTAAGGACACGCACTGTACTGCACGTATCTTACCTTCGTGCTGCACCTCCACTACTGCAGACTGTCAGAATCAGAAATGGCAACTGAATGCAGCATTCAGTTTTTAATTTTTAATTTTATTTTTTATTGTGCGTTGTAATTCTGATATAGTCCACTGAAACTCAGGTCTGTTGCCAGTTTAACTGAAGTCAAGACTCGAAACTCAGCTGTAGTCGGGTATAGGCAAAAATCGACCCAGAATGCATTGCGTCGTCAACATCTAGAGTTTTTGGGAGATGGCCGAATTTCCGGTCACTTTTGTACAGTGAACTGTACAAATATGTTTTATTTCTACATGCAGACGCATGTAGAAATAAAACATAGTTGTACAGCGGGTGACTACAGCAGATGGCTCTCTTCGCGATCTGAACCGGACAGCTGTGCTGTGGACACAGGACTTTGAAACGGTTCGTGTTAGCGATATCTACACTCACCTGGGACTGGACAAATAAAACGATCAAAAAACACAAATGCGATGATGGCTTTCGGCTGTTTACTGAGCCTCGCGTCGAACTCGTTGAACTTTGAAGTATCGAAACCTACAAAGCGTGTGAAGCCGTGTGAAGTCTGAAGCGGCATCGGACAGCAGGAGGATATTCTCCGTGGTTTCTGCGTGCCACTTCAGGAGACGTGAAACTAGCGGGATGCAGTTGTGTTGTAGGGTATGCATTTATTATCCATTACTTTTCTCCACTTTGCCCTGCGTTCACCAAACTCTGGGATTTTTTAAGGCTCGCTTTCGAGTTACAACACAACCAGACGGAAGTACGGCTGCCAGAAAACCTCGGCAACAAAAGGCAAAAACAGTAGTGCGCCCCCTACGTTTGCTCCTAAGTGACTATATGTGACAGGGTCTATTAAGAGGAGTGCTCTTGTGTGTTTAGACTTCGTCACGACAAAAGTCATTTTAACAGGTTAATCAAGGTAACTTTGCAAATGCTCTACTCTTTTATCCTTTGTTGCTGTAATTTTGTTTGTCTCTGGGACTGAGGTCTATAGAGGCCAGTACTGCAGTATTTACCCATAACCTCTGTGTGCTATTTACCTTCTACTGCATCTAAATATTTTTCATCCATGGGGATAGCAAAGAGGGGAGTACACAGAGATTTTGAGAAAGGTGCGAGTGGGTTAAGTTGTAGGGTAACTGATGTAAACTAAGCTCCGCTCTGAAGACACATCCACAAATGGATGCAGATCTGTAAAGCCAGAAGAAACGGTACGGTAAAATGAAATTATCTGACATCCCTTGCGCAGGGAATGATGAACGAGCATTGTAAAGATCTCTAGCAAATTTTGTTTTGGGGTGTAGTGCAGCTGGTAAAAGGGTGACGCTACACAACACAGCCAGCGTATTCATTAGAGCCGACAGAATGTTGTAGGGATATTGAATCAAATATTATTCTACTAGAATCCTCTAGTCTCAAAGAGAAAGGGAGGAGGAGATGGTGGAAGTAAAAAGAAACGGGCACATGAAATTTGAACTCGGAGAATGGAAAAGATGAAGACAATGAGAGTGAAACCGATGCAACAAGGGAAAAATCTTACAAAGATCCAAGAGAAAGCAAATATTCAATAATGTTGTTAAAACCAGTGTAGAATTCGAGGATTATATGGTGGTGTTGGTGGATATACCGTATCTGTTCTTTTCTAGTTTGAAGCTGAGGAAACGGGTTTTGATACGATAACACTTTTGTGCTGCCATCTTTTAATAATACAAACGTTTGCGATTGAATAGTTGCTATAGTATTTTTGCGTGCCCATTTCAGAAGCAGCATCTCGGGAGTCGACATCACATTTTGTTCATCAACAGTTGCATAATGTGGGAAGCCACTTCACTCTGGTAATTTCGAAGTAATCAATAGACGGCTTAACTCTTAAAATATACAGGATGTTGTCCAATTTAAGGCGCAATTCATCACAAGAAAACTGCAGCTTACGTTAAAGCACTTAGAGCGGATCGACATCAGAGGATTGAGATGATGATGATGATAATAAAACATCATCTGAGGCACAAAAAGCTAACCCCCTCATCATGTTCCAGTATGTGAACCGCGAGGACATTCAGACAGAAATGTCTCGTGTGCTTGCACACAAACGATAAACGGTGTAAAAGCAAAACATTTGAATCATGGGTTTATCCAAGCAGAGGCAATTAACTAATCTGCATATTGATCAGGTCATGAAGTCAATAAGTAATCAAAGGTATGGATCAGTGCAGCTGCCAGTCCTATTAGTTTGACCTGAATTTGAGTTTATGTTCAGCCTAAACAGAATACAGATACGAGACTCCTCTTGGTAATCAAGTCGAGCACACTTTGGACTTCATGTTGAAATGTTTAGCAATGGTGCAGCGTGTGTTCCAGTCATATCAAGTTTCACAGTAGCTACTGTACTATTTGTACTGGATTACTACCACTGCACTAGGTGTGTTGATACTGATGTAGGCATGTTACGAATGTTCTGCCTACACGGTTCATTAAGTGCATTAAGGATTTACTGTTCTACCTTGTTGAGGCTCTTTCATGTTTTCCATCTGAGCATAATGCAGACATTGGTGAGTTTTGGAGATGGTCACAGGGTTGTTCCTTTGTAGCTGACTGGATGTTAACATGCCAAATGGGTGGCAGATGTGATACAGGAAATCGTAGAAGAAAAACTATGATGATCAAAACCCAATATTATAAATACTTTGGGTGCTTAATGGGGTATTAAGTATTTATGGTGCTTGGTGCAAGCACTTGGCATGCTTGCCTCACAAACAGAAGATCCCTGGCTCAAGACCTCCTGTATCCCTTTCTCCATGTACATCTGGGATTGCATCAGGAGGGGCATCCGGTGTGAAACCTGTGCAAAATCAGCATGCGGGTCCATCCCATATTAGCTGTGGAAACCCCAAGGAAAAATGGGAGCAGCCAAAAGAAATGGCACTTTGGCCCTCATTGAAATTATGTGCATTGCAAAAAATTTAAAATGTATATTATAAATTTTTAAAAATATATTATCGTGACAACATTCACACTCTGCAGCTATTGTAACAATCTAATGTTTCTTTAGCTTGTAACTACAAACGTTGCCTACTTCTTCATGCATTTTCCTTTAGTAAACTAGAAAAGTGCAGGCTCTAGGATCGTTAACTGTCCTTTAATTATTATTTTAGCCAGCCTATACACAGGTACTATGAGTGCTGTGCGGAGCCGGAGCAGAATCTCGAACTTTTCTCCAGAGAATATTGGCATTCGTCGGGAATGTGTTCTGGCTCCTACATTGGTCAGTGCTTGCATGGACTGGTTGTTGGGTAGTGTTGTGGAAACCAGTGGCTTCGGTGCCTTTGTTGGTGTGGAAAGGTTTAGGTAATGGACTAGAGGTTAAAGCAGTGGGCTTGAGACCAGAGGATCCTCTGTTCAAATCCCTGTCAGACCGGAAAAGTGATCTTAGAGAGATCTAAGAGTGTTTGGCAATGCCAATACCTTTGGCGGCTTTGAGCATCTGCTTCAGATGGAAATTCAGATGGAAACGTGCAATATAAATGCAGTTCATTTACCATTATAGTAGGTGAGTGAGGAGTCTGAGTGTCTGGGTTTGTGATTGTCAGGGATCAAGACTAAGATTCTGGCTTTTAATGACTTCATGGACTCTGCCATCAAAAGTGTCAAACTTGTAAAAGAGAGATTTACTTATCTCAGGAGTGACGTTCATGTCTATGGGCCCTCAGACTTTGAGATTGAGAGATGCGTGGGAAGAGCTAATGGTGTCATGAAGTCACTGGACAGAGGTGTTTGGCGATGACGATACCTTTGCAGGAGAACAAAGGTTTCAGTTTTTAGGTGACTGGTGTTTCCTGTCGTACTGTACGGTTGTGAGACTTGGATGCTAACAAGTGACCTAAGCCAACGATTGGATGTCTTTGGTACTAGGTCTCTTCAAATGACTGTGCAGGTGCAGAGCCAGAGGGGCAAGGGGTGGGAACGCCCCCAACCCCCTCAGAGTAAAAATCCACTTTTGAAGATATTTTAGACCTTTCTTTTGCACATAATAACAATAATGATAATAATAATAATGAATATATTTTTAACACCTAAAATGTTCAATCAATATCACTCTAAGTGTTCTAGTTTTACTCCTACAATTCTGCACTAAGTGGAATTGAGGAGATGTATAAAAAAATCTGTTTAATTTTAAAAATAAATAAATAAAACATAA
>OMMV01019552.1:1266-12804 GCA_900302635.1 Chatrabus melanurus
GGGGGGGGGGGGTGGAGAGTCATATTATCCACTTATTCAGCAAGCTAATATAGGTCACAGGAAACTTAAAAAGATATATTAAAGTTTGCAGCCAAAAACACTCCACAGACACTGAGATAATGTACACACACACACACACACACATATATATATATATATATGCCTCAACCCCCTCAGCCACCTCATCACAAAGAGCGGATATGGATATCAATTCAGGAGTGGCGTAACCATCAGCCACCTCCTGTACATGGATAACATCAAGCTGTACGCCTGACAGCGCAAACAGGAGTGCAGATACAGGCTTCTGTGACATACGTCACGGAAGTCTAAAATGAGCCGTCTGAGAACTAAAAGTATCATTTCTACATGTACAGATATAGAATTGCGTGGCTATAGCCATGTTAATATGAAGAATTCGAATCTGAATGGAATCCAGTCAAAAAGGATCATTCTGATCAGTGAATCCACAGGCATTGTTTACATGGATGTAAAAAAACAAACAAAAAAAGATCAGATAGACACACGTTTTTATGTGTTACTCAAAACAAGTGGATTGGCTATTTTGACATGTGCACAAAGCAGCTCCGATGGAACCCTGTCTTCCCTGCAATTTTGTTTTCAGCAAAACATCCAGGTTATTCTCTTTTTGCTGACTCCCACGGCACAAAACTGTCTCTCTTGATAAAGAGAGCAGCAGAATCAAACCACATCATTGTGTGCTTTTTACTTCCTCCTCTTTCTCCCCCTTGAATCAGACTCTATAACATGGGCTGTTGGTTTACGCACATTATGGAACAACTCCTTGTTCTGATTGCTTCTGTTAATCGAAAGAGTCAACATTTAAAAAAAAAAAAAAATTAAAATCTTCGTAGTCCCTTCCCTCATTCCTTTGTGGGAAAATCAGAGTTCATCAATGATCTTGTGATGCTACGCAAGTGATGAGCATATGCACAATGTTCCGTCTGTGGAGAACAGTCTGAACGGGTGTTAACATGGTTCGTATTTCCTGATCACTCTTGCCGATCTGACTGGATTTCTGATCCAATCCAGCTATTTCACTGTGAACAGAGAGTTTATGAGATACTTCCATTCAGATTATCCATCATTCTGATTAAAAGTGGATTATTAGGGTTCGTGTAAACAGTTTATGAGGACATTTAACATGAATCCATAATGTAACAGTGAAAGGTAGATAAAACACAATTTTGCATTATCTGACTTCTTCAAGGAGACTCAGGATACTGTGATTAATTAAATTGAGGTTTGAATCAACAACCAACATTACAAAGATGACTGTCAAATATTACATGTCAGAATACCCATTTAAAATGTTTATTTCACATTACAACATTAATTCTTTTGTGGTCAATAAATAAAGTACTTAATTTAATAAATTCATTTTGATATAATCAAAAAACACAGAGGTTGTGCCTTGAGATGACCTATGCTATGATTTGACGTATAAACAAACTGAACTGAATTGAATTAATTTCCAAAGCCGATCCATTGATTGAACTCTGATCATTAATTCAGAATTGTGCACAATATAAACTAGTTTTAGCTTTAACATGCAGATTACCAGAATGTGCTTTGAAGAATTGCAGTGGCTCAGAGGAGAACTTCTCTCATTTGTCTGGCAAATCAAAATTGTGCTGGAGTCAGAAATGTTAAAATTCAGCAAAAAAGAATGGAGGAACCTTGAGAGGGATCATTGGTGAATCCAAATATTAAAGGGAATGTTGTTATAGCAACCAGACAAACACATAATAATGAATATCTAACATCAATAAAAAGGAGGATGACTGAGTGGCTTTTAGATTAATCGGGTTCTGGCTTATAATTTCACGGAATCATGGAGAGAATTCAGTTATGTGCAAACCTTTTTACAAGCAGAACATAAATGTCAGCTTTAGTTTTGCTGTAGTTTGTTTCCAACATTTGGGTTTGTTTGAATATAAAAATCTCAAATCATCTGCAAAAGTCAAATCAACCACTGAATAATACTTCAAACACACATACTTGAACTGGGACAATTCCCTGTCCTGGAAAATGAAACATCTCAAGCTCAACTCGACTCAAAAAGAAAACAAGTGCAGAATATTTCTCTATTTAGAGGCTTGAAGACCATTCGGAGGTCTGAATCGTGCTTGTAAAAATAAGTCCAGTTTATCCAGCTTCAGATGGGCTGACCGCACATACTGTTCAGACTAGTACTGTACGCCAGCGACAACCTGGCCTCTGGCTTTCACTCAGGCCTCCAGGGTAAGTCAGCCACAAGCCAGGTCCTGTTACGCAACATGGTGGAACGAGCTGACTGTGCACGGAGCAACATTTCTGCTATCATAATTCAGCATTAATGCACTGCAGTAGGTAAACTGTACAGTCAATCCAGTCAATTCATATAGAGGTGTTGCCACACTATCTCAGCTTTTGTTAAAACTTTATGTATACATTATGTGGGAATTAAAAACTAAGTTGAGTAAATTATTTTGAATATTTTTTCACTCCCGGGGGGGGGGGGAGCCTATCCCAGCAGACATTGGGCGAGGTACACCCTAGACAGGCCGCCAGTCCATCGCAGGGCCACATACAGACAGACAAACACATTCACACTCTCGGTCAATTTAGAGTCACCAATTCACCTAACCTGCATGTCTTTGGAAGTGGGAGGAAGCTGGAGCACCCGGAGGGAACCCACGGAAAAACGGGGAGAACATGCAAACTTCACACAGAAAGGACCAGGCCGGAAGGGAACCTGGGACCTTCTCGTTGTGAGGCAACAGTGCTAACCACTAAGCCACCGTGCCGCCTGGACTAGACAGATTTAGAAAATGATTGAATGAATGAATAATATAATAATAATAATGAGAATTAACGTATTTTAACAACTAAAACATCGTTCAATCAATATTACTCTGAGTGTCCTAGTTTTACTAGTATAATGCTGCACTAAGTGGAATTGATGAGCCATTTGAAAAGAATCCGTTTACTTACATTTTTAATAAATAAATAAAACATTAAGGATTGAAGGTGTTTTTTCTTAATGCATAGCAGAGCTGTTAAACTGTCAAAAATATACATTGGATTGACTTTAACATGCTTGTAATTGTTGTGGGTCCACGCGTGCTGTTGCGTGCCGCGTTTTCTTTCATCAGATCGTTCCTAGCTTGCCATTTCCCCACATTTGATTACTTTGACTCGTTTTGCAGTGAGCCGGGCTGTAAGTCAACTCGCACTCAGAGCAGCGCAGTGGTTTTACTGCACTCACCTCTCTCTGACACGTGGGAGAGTAAGCAGATGCTGCATCTGTAATTCAGGCACTACAAAGGGGTCTCCTGTTTGGTTCGTGACAGTAATGTGCTCTGCGCAATATCTAGGAAAATACAAGTATCGGATCGCGACTCTGTATCGGCAGATATTCAATATTAAATTACTCGAATCAGGGGGAAAAAGTCTGATTGGGACATCCCTATTGAAACTCTCTGAACTTTTCAGAAAGGTGCTGTGTCGTCGCTGCACTACCTTTTCAGGTAACCAACCAGACGGAGCAAAAATTATCACCCTCACAGAAGAAGAAGCTTGTTTTTGCAGCCTCTGTCTACAGTCAGCTGATTTGTCATACAAAAATCTGTCACAATAGAAACAAAAAACCTTATCTGACAGCAGATTGGACAGACACTATGTTCCTGCTGAGGGTGAGTGCTTCTATCACCGTACACATTATAAGCTAGTCGTTAGCTGTTGATTGTTGTCAAGCAAATATTTGTGATTGTAGTCACAGCTTTTATTTATTTTAATAACTTATAAAGCAGGCTAACATATTGCTTTGTTAAGGCAGATTTTAAAAATTGCACAGTTAAATGTTTACATTCTTTTTTTTATTGTTACTAAAGTTCAAATAAACCCTGTTGTTTCTTCAGGCTTCAGTCATTATACTCTTCAAACTGGCAGCATTATCAAATTATATATTGTGATAAATATCGAAATCAATGAATATGGGGGGGAAAAAATAATTTTTTTGCCATATCGCGTAGACCTACCCGTAATTCAACAATGGTAATTTAGGGTGGTTCATTATGTAAATGAGACGTCACACACACTAGCAAGGTGATTTAGAACATGTCAAATCAAGGCTCATTACGTACTGGTGTGCACCCAACAAGCACGTAAAGGACTAATAACTACAGCATTTTTTGCATGCAAACATTCTAAATCCTCGTAAAATTAAATTTAAAAGCTTTTCTATGCAACACTAATGAATGAGGCCCGTAAATTTAAGATTATTTTTCATTTACATAGGAAGATTGGGCATTATTTAAAAAAAATGTTTGGATGGCTATCACAAACCAACACAGTGGTCTTGATGAAAAATCATATGCCATGACAGACAAACAAACAAGTGAAATTATGAGCAGTGAAAATACACATTTGGATAGAACACGCAATAATGTTGTTGAGTCCAATGCAAACTTCAAGGATTATTTAGCATTGGCAATATGAACTATCCAGGTGCTAATGTAGTTTAACAAAGCATTTAAAGGTTTATTTTCAGCATTCTCAATGCACAACAAATATTTACGCTTAATTTTTTGATGAACACAGCAAACATCAGCAGAAGCAACACTGTTAATCAGCTGGTTCTACCTGTCTGCCTGCTTCTACCTACAACATTCTGGTCGTTTGAGCATGAAAAACACTGTAAGAAGTAACTGTTAGATTGTTACATATGATTACTGAAGTGTGCTTTTCTTAAGCAGAAGAACACTGACTGACATACAGTTGAATGAGGTGCTTGTCCAGGAAAGAGGATCATTCTTGCACTACTTTAAAAGTTTTATCATCATTCTTTTAAAGTGCCTGTAAAGTGAAATCCAATCTGTTTTGAAATTGTCAAACCACAGAAAAACATCTTATTAACCACCTAGCCGAAAAAAATCGCTAAGTAGATAAAATTAGGTTTCAAAATCGTGTAAAAATGAGAACTTCCCCCCCCTCTCTCTGCTTTCTGATGCTGTGGGCGTCTTGGCTGAAGGCACTGAAATCACGCCCCAATCACACACCTCATTCAACAAAGCGTTCCATAGTAGACTACAATACACCATTTGAAAGGAAGCAAAAGAAATAAAACAAACAGGAGGTGTAGTTCAACCGTTGTCTAACAAGACTCAAAGTTTGAGTGGGATGAACAAAGAGCATTTTTCTTCTTCTTCTTGTTTAACGGCAGTTGGCAACCAGCGAAAAAGGTGCATTACCGCCACCTACTGCTCTGGAGCAGAGATTCAACTCGGCTCCAGCTTTATACAGATGTGTGCTAATGCCTCTGCAAGTGAACCCGTGGTGTGTAATACGGTTCGGTTTAAGCCACCGCCCACCAAAAAACTGTGGTGAAACACAGACATCCAGTCAAGCTCCAAAAAAAATAATAATAATAAAAAATACACATGGTTCAACACATCTTAACATGTGATCAGCAAAGCATTTCTATATGTGTTTTGAAGCAAATCTCTGAATTTGCTTTACAGGCACTTTAAGTAAGAAAATAAAAAACTATTGGAAACAAATGACTGAAAACCAACTTTTACTTGGAATGACAGCCCTCACTTCTAATTCAAAACAAAACAAAATTAGTTTTGTTTAAAATAGTTTCAAAACAGTGAAACTATGAAGTTACATGACTGAAAGCGTGTAATAACCAGCCCACATTCATGTCACTGACCTCTCGGAGGCGCCCCTGGGAGCTTTACCCCCTCCTCCACGAGACGCAGCCTTCGAACTCTTGTTGGCAGTCATGTTTGTGTGCAAACTGCCCTCTCACCTGTTGGTGAAACACAAGGACATTAGAAATGCTGCAGTATTCCACGCATGTTAACACCCAAAATAACCAGAAAGTGATGTTGCAAACCAAAACTCTTATAAGTCTATTAAAATCTGACAATTAGTATCATTATAAAAACTGATCATGAAGTAAAACTATTGCAGTAGTACATAGTATGAAACTGGGTCTGCACCAGCAGAGTAGTACCGCATTGCCACTGGCCCAGATTGTGATGCAATGCTCTATAACTATTAATATTAGATTTAACAAGACAAAATTGTAGCCAATATCCCCCACCACAGGACTGCTTTCATATATGTTAAGAATTATTGAAAGTGAAGCACTGTGCAGTCGTCTAATTATGTAACTTTACAGATGTATATTTCATCTAATTTCACGGACACACACAGCCAATGTGACGTGCAATTTCTTTTGAAAAAAACAAAAACAAAGTGGAGACGTTGAGGTTTCCCTCAGGATCACCTGACATGAACCCCATGGAACATGTGCAGGATGAACTTGGTCAACGTGTGCAACAGCAGCCAAGCGCACCACAAAACATCACTGACTTTGCTCAAGACTTGCAACATGACTGTGTTTCCTCTTCTGTCATTTTATTTATCTTTTCCTCGGCACTCACGAGATACTGCTGTCTGAACCTGCACAATTGTTTCTAAACATGTGATAAGACTGTTCAATATGAGTTTTTCAGTTTTTAAGTTACAGTATTGTCAATTATTATTTACATATTAAAGGGGAACTCCGGGATTTTAAAAGCTAGGCACTATTTTTACACATTTTGGGGGTCATCTTTTCACACAAAAGTAATTGGCCGGGCTAACCGGTTAATTGTAATGGCATGGGCCTTGTTTTGGAAGACCCAGCCCCTCTGCGGCAGTCACTCAGTGGGCAGCAGCGCTGGCCAGCAGCTAGGAGGCTAAGGTAAGTGACTAACTGTATAATCGGTCTAGAGCCCAACCGATATATCAGTTGGCTGATAATATCGGCCGATATGAGCCTTTCGCAAACATATCGGTATCAGTGGGCCCTTTACAGCGACAAGACACAAGCGGTCGCAATGCCGTTGGATAGGCGGGGCCTATCCAGTCTATTTTATGCAAATGCTGAGGGCAGCGATGCAGTGACTGCCAGTGTGATTGAAGGCAATGTGACGGCAGCGTGACGTTCATTGGTTGGTTGCTCGATCTTAATAATCCAAGATGACGGAATATGATCCCAGACAGCTGTATTTCTGTATAAATCTAATATGTTTGGCATTTTTTATCATATTTTGAAAAAATTTGTGAGAAATGAACACTTTCATATATCGGCAGATATATCAGTTTTTTATTCCCTAACATCGGTATCGTATTGGCCCCCCGCCAAAAAAAATCCATATCGGTTGGGCTCTGAAAAAAAAAAGTATATTTACATTTAGTGAGGTAAACATGCCTCGATAGAAACACTCTCCATGCTACCGGAGACTTCTAATGACATTTTCACCTGTTCAGTGGTGACAAGAAGCGGTTTACTCTGAGCGTATCCGATTGCCCTGTGCCATTACATTAATTAGCCAATTAGCCGGTGATGGTGTTTCCATTCTAAATCAATAAAGCACTGATTAATTTCGATTTGGTCCTGAGTGAAAAGATGACCCCCAAAACATCTAAAAATAGAGGCTAGGATGTAAAATCGCAGAGCTCTCCTTTAATTTGGAAATTTTGATCACACTAAAACATTATCTTATAAACTGCATTTTCAGCACCAATCAGTATAATAAGCATATATGTATGTGATCTGATGAATTATATGAGGGCTTTCACAGATGCACGTTAGTTATTATGGAGCATCAATCCATTCCAATTAATGTTGCAGCTCCTATTTTACACCGTGTCTGAACAATCAAAGAAAATACATCCTTCCTTATAATTAAAATGAACTGAACGCAATCTCACACCAGATGGGCAAATAAACCTTCCCTTCTAACTGGAGGCTGTTAACCCTGAAGGACACTTTTTGAAGCAATACTGACCCTATCAAGCAAGCTCAAAACAACTGTTGTGGCGTATTAGGAGGTCAGGTGGAGATCCCCAGAGATCAGAGGTGGAGGATAAGAGGGTGCTTGGTAGCAGGACTTGTTTACAGGAAGTTGTTATATGAAAAAGCCAGCCAACCCGTAGTGGAGCTGAGTCTTATAAAGACAGATGAGGAGAGGCAGCATTCCTGCTGTCAGCTATTTCCTGTAGCAGTGGAGTAAGCTAAAAAGGACCGGGCATGCATCATTATTTTCGTCAAACAAAGAACGGTAATGTCCTCCTTACAGATCTGTAGTACTGCACTTAATTTGTTTTAATGACTGAGAGGAAAAGGTGATTAAACAGTAAACTACAAGTGGAATCATTCTGACAGGCTGTTGAGACAAAGAAAAGTATATCTTCTCTTCACCTAAAACAACTGTCAAATCATTTCTATTAATTAGAGGACCACAGCCAAATGTGTGGTAATAAATACTGTATTACTGCAATAATAATGTAGTGTAGTATCGTTCACTTATTACACATCAAGGTGAGTGAGAAAGATTATTTTTATACATATTGTTAATACTTTCATTTAACCACATTTTCACAATGTTTTTGAACCAAGACAGCTACAAACGAATCAGAGAACAAGGGTTGCAGAGCAAACATCAAGGCGTTAGCCAAATCACTTCCTGAGATCTGATACCATCTCCCTACAAAATCACAGACTGCAAGCCAGCTCAAAAGAGCTTTAGAGTACCTTTAAAGAGCATTCAAACTGATTTAAAACAAGAGTTGTTCGAGAGACACACCGACTGTGAAGACTATAAGTCAACAGATATGTGCCGTTTGGAAGCATTTCTCAAATAACTCAAATTAATGACACACGTGACACTGAAGGCTGGTCAGTTAAATGCATTTAAGAGTGAGGGTACCGATTTATCAAAGGGAGCGTGAGCCAAAAAAACATTACTTTGTTTAAAATTTAAGTGGTGCATGTGATACAACAGTTACTGTAGTACTGGAATATACATGCACAGGTCACTTCATTAGGTACACCTGCTCAATAAATCAAATATCTAATGCATTTAGCTGCCATGTAGACGAGGTTAAGAGGATCTTCTCAAGTTCAAACCAAGCATCAAAATGAGGAACAACAGTTATTTAGGCGTCTTTGAACGTGGCATCGTTGTTGGCACCAAATGGGCTGCATTTTCTGATTTTCATAAAATGCTGCTCTACTTTGATTTTCTCACACAACAACTCTAAGGTTTACAGAGAACAGTTTGAAAAAGAAGAAACATCCACTGAGTGGTGGGTGTCTGGCCGAAAAAGGCCTGGTTGATCTTAGAGAAGAACGGCTAGCCTGGTTTGAGCTGAAAAGAAGGGCAGCGGTAACTCGAATAACCACTTGTTACAACCAGAGTACGCGAAGAACATCTCTGAAAGCACAACATGCCAAACCATGAAGCAGATGGTCTACAGCAGTATAAAAACCACACCAGGTTCTACTCCTGTCAGCTAAGAACACGAAACTGAGGCTACAGTGAGCATGGTCTCAGCAAATTTGAACAATGGAAGATTGGAAAAATGTTGCCTGGTCAGATGAGTCTTAATTTCTACGGTGACATTCAGATGTCTCCATCCTGCCTTCAGGCTGGTGGTGGCAGTGTAATGATATGGCAACTGTGCGATGCTATCATATATATCAGTGTTGACCAAAATCCCTGGAGAATGCTTCCAGCACCTTCTTAAATCTATGCCATGAAGAATTAAACCAGTTCTCTAAGCAAAAGGGTCCAACCCAGTCCCAGCAAGATGTACCTAATGAAATGGCACACGCATGCTTCACTATAGGAAATAGAATTTCTGGCATGTCAGATAGCTGAAAAGTGTATTTCATAAGACTTTCAAGTGTTTAGTAACTCTTTGATTGCTTTCCCTAATACATTCATTAACTCTATTATAATTACTGTGCTGTCATAGTAGAGTATTGGCTTATTGAGATCCCGCTGCAAAAACTGCTCCAGAGTCGCAATGGTTTTGGACACAGTCAGTTCAATTAAATTTATTTATACAGGACCAAATCACAACATAAGTTGCCCCAAGGTGCTACACACAAGTAAGGTCCAACCATATCCACCCCCTGAGCAAGCACATTGGCAACAGTGGTAATGCAAATAGGTGAGGTTTGCACACACAACATGATTTATTCATGCTAAAAGCGATTTCAGGGGCTGAGCTTGTGTCGGTAATTTAGCACGTTTGAAACCTTGGTGCTAACTTACCCAGTGTTGCACAATCAATGCAGACACACATAAATCTGATTCAAAGTCATTCCATATGAGCTGTTTGGGGTGTGCATTTCTTTATTTTTACTCAATAATCTTCTTTACCACAGACAACACCACAATTAAACATTCATTTATAGTGGCTTATTCATAACTAAATAAAATTAAATGTGACATTTATCATGTATTTCTATTTCCCACTTTTCGCCAACGTTACTTTTCATCTTTTCAGGTACGCGTCCCGCAATGGAGGTGCTATGTGCTGGACAGCTCTAGCCCCCAACTCCCCACAGTATACAGACACAAGGAATGAACACGGAGTCTATTTACAGCGGGGTGACTTAAATGACTAAAATCAAAATCATCTTTATTCGTAGGGGGTGTGTTTCACGCCAGCGGTGCTGAATCCAGGTTCGTACCACACGCCGCGCACCTCCCGTGAAAAAGCAGACAAATCATTTTCAAGGCACATTCATTTTTGATTTGGTAAATGTTCAATAAATAACATTTTCAGTTAAAATGTGCATGTTTGTCTTATTTTGCACATACCTGCAAGTGGCTGAGTGGATTTAATTTTGCGCTTACGGTGATTAACACGTGCAAAATCCTCATTTACATACCGCTGTCTACGTCATGTTACCACCCGCTATCCTTTGCACAATTATTCTTAGTAAATCACCCAACGTGCAATAGTCTGGAAAGCCCACACGACTTAGCACTCATTATATGGGATCTTAGTAAATCAGGCCCTTAGTATTCTGGATTTAGATGTATTTATATTCAGTTCCGAAAACTGCAGATCCAGGTGGCTCTGTATCAAAGGAGTTGGACTACCAACCTATAGAGTGAGAGTTCACCTGAGGTGTTTGTTCATGTGCTACCTGACCTGTGTCCTTGGACAAGACACTTCATCTTCATCGTCCAAGTCCACCCAGCTGTACATGGATACCAGTGGTGGTTGGAAAGAAACCTGCGATGGATTGGCATCTCATCAAGGGGAAGTCTTAGACTTTCATCCACTTCATGCTACAATCTCCAGGGATAAGCACCGGTCCGATGAACCTCAGGGCCGGTATAGGTCTTACTCTCAGAAAACTGTCTGGTAATTTCATCCTAACCTGATGCAGCAGTTCTCACATTTCAATGTTGCATCAAGCACTCACACTGGCAGAGTGTTATTCCAAACAGTAAGTACGTTCTTTCAGCTTTTCCTTTTTTGCTCGGGGTCGTCACAGCAGATCTGAAATGAATCTGCATGCTGATTTGGCACAAGTTTTACGCCGGATGCCCTTCCTGACGCAACTCCACATTACATGGAGAATGGGCACTGGTGGGGTTCAAACCGAGAACCTTCCGCATTGAAAGCGGTTCCACTAACGACTAGGCCACCACACTGCCCATGTAACTTGAGCCA